>WNWK01007240.1:0-50000 GCA_009830355.1 Cherax destructor | reverse complement strand
TCCTCTCTTGGCCTCCTGCAGTTCTGTTGTGGGTTATACATCACTGCAATGACTACCTTATGTTCCCCTGACTGAATTGTACCTACTATGTAATCTCTTTCTCCAATCTCGTCCATGCCTTCCATTTCCTCAAATCCCCATTGTTTTTTTATAAGCAGTGTAACCCCTCCTCACCCTCTACTCCTTCTATCTTTCCTTAGGATCTGATATCCCAGTGGGAAGATTGCGTCTGTTATTGTCTCAGTGAGTTTCATTTCTGTGACTGATGTCTGGGGACTTCTCATTGACTGTGTGTGTGTGTGTGTGTGTGTGTGTGTGTGTGTGTGTGTGTGTGTGTGTGTGTGTGCGTGTCGGTATCGGAAGCCTCCAGGAATGTTTTAGCAGCTCCTCAATGTTTCCCACGTCAATAAACGAAGGGTGTGTGGGTGTAGGTGTGTAGAAAGATGTGGGGGTATTGAAAGGGGTGGGGGTGTAGGAAGGTGTGTGGTATAGGAAAGAGTAGGAGAGTGAGCAGGTGTAGAAGGCTGTGCGGGTGTGGGAGGGTGTGTGGGTGTGGCAGGTATATTCAGGTACGTTGGCGTGGTATTGTGTGCGGGTGTAGGAGGGTGTGTGGGCGTGGTAGGGTGTGCTGGTGCAGGAAGATGTGCGGGTGTGGGAGGGAGTGCGGGTTTACCTACCTGGAGAGTATTCGGGGATCAATGCTCCCGCGGCCCGGTTCATGACCAGGCCTCCCGTTGAATCAGGGCCTGATCAACGAGGCTGTTACTGCTGGCCGCACGTAGTCCAACGTACGAACCACAGCCCGGTTGATCCGGCACCGACTTTAAGTATCTGTCCAGCTCCCTCTTGAAGACAACCAAGGGTCTACTGGTAATTCCCCTTATGCATGGTGGGAGGCTGTTGAACAGTCTTGGGCCCCGGACACTTATGATGTTTTCTCTTAGTGTGCCAATGGCGCCCCTTCTTTTCATTGGGGGTATTTTGCGTCGCCAGCAAAGTCTTTTACTTTCGTAGGGAGTGATTTCTGTGTGCAGATTCGGACCATTCCTTCTAGGATTTTCAAAGTATAGATTATGATGTATCTCTCTCGCCTGCGTTCCAGTGAGTACAAGTCAAGTGCTTCCAAACGTTCCCAGTAGCTAAGGTGTTTATGGAACTTATATGTTCAGTAAAGGTATATTAAGGTGCGTGGGCGTGGTAGGGTGTGCGGGTGTAGGAAGTTATATGGGTGGTGGAGGGTGTACGGGTGTGCGGGTATAGGATGGTGTGCGGGTGTAGGAGGGTGTGCGGGTGGGGGAGGGTGTTAGGGATGTGGTAGGATGTTCGGGTGTGGGAGGGTGTGAGGATGTGGGAGGGTGTGAGGATGTGAGAGGGTGTGAGGGTGTGAGGATGTGGGAGGGTGTAAGGGTGTGGGAGGGTGTGAGGATGTGGAGGATGTGGAAGGGTGTGAGGGTGTGGGAGGGTGTGAGGGTGATGATGTGGGGGGGTGTGAGGATGTGGGAGGGTGTGAGGATGTGGCAGGGTGTTGGGATGTGGAAGGGTTTGGGAGGGTGTGAGGGTGTGGGAGGGTGTGAGGGTGTGGGAAGGTGTGAGGATGTGGGTGTGAGGGGTGTGGGAGGGTGTGAGGTGTGAGGGTGTGAGGGTGTGAGGGTGTGAGGGTGTGAGGTGTGAGGGTGTGAGGGTGTGAGGGTGTGAGGGTGTGAGGGTGTGAGAGTGTGAGGGTGTGAGGGTGTGAGGGTGGAGAGGTGTGAGGTGTGAGAGTGTGAGGGTGTGGGAAGGTGTGAGGATGTGGGTGTGAGGGGTGTGAGGGTGTGAGGGTGTGAGGGTGTGTGAGGGTGTGTGAGGGTGTGAGAGTGTGAGGGTGTGAGGGTGTGGGAAGGTGTGGAGGGTGGAGGGTGGGAGGGTGGGAGGGTGTGAGGTGTGAGGGTGTGAGGGTGTGGGAAGGTGTGAGGGTGTGAGGGGGTGTGAGGGTGTGAGGGTGTGAGAGTGTACTGGTGTGCAGGTGTTACAGTGACACATTATGCGCTACACAGGGCCCTAGTGTAGGTTACAATGGGGTGTGGAGCCTCCAAGGCAGTAGAAGTGATAGAGGAGGGGGAGGAGCTGGAGCCCGCCAAGACCCCAGCCACCTTGGAGATTCAGGATGACCTGACCAGCGTGCGCTCCAACACCCCGGATCTGGATTCCAAGCCCATATCCCCGCCAACCCTGCCGCCCATCGTGCAAACCAATGGCATGGACCCCGCTGGTTCGCCTCTAGAGGAGAGCCTTCCTCAGACTCCCGTCGAAGTATCTCCGACCCAGTCAGGTAACCTAAGTTTCTTCTTGGAAGTGCCACACCCACTCACCTTGACACTTGGCCCTGTGTTGTGATGGCACCTGTTAAGCACCGACCCTGGCACCCTCTCACGTCTTGCTATCAACCTCACATCTCTTATTTGACAATGCCAGTGAATGCCGAATGAATTTATGGCCTATTTTTTTTAATTCGTTCATTGATCCTAGTAAATATTGACCATTATGCGAATATTTTGCTTAATTTTTTTTCCCGCCGAAGAATGTGATGTGAATTAGACGCAAAAAGAACGATATAAAATATATTTTTTATAAGTATATGTTGATGTGTGTGTGTGTGTGCATGTGTGTAATGTTTCAGACAGTATGTAAGTAAACCACGCCAAAATAATATTATAAAAATCCATACATAAATGTACACTAATTGTTCTAAAGTTTGAACGCAGATTTTTTTTATAGATAAATAAGTTATGTATTTATTTTTTATCAATTAATTTATTGACTTATTTATGTTTATTTATTAACTCATTGTATTTATTTAATAATAATCATAGTAAACATAAGATTAAGAATTTCATGTAATCTTTGTCTGATCGTCCGAGAGACGTGACTGTCCATAACAAATGTCAACTAGAGAGGTTAATTTGACTCACGAAATCGTAATAACAAATGGTCATCCTCCTGGTCATTTTGAGCATTATTTAGATCCTCTTGATTAGTAAGAACGTCAACTGCACAAACTCGTAAATAACAGTGAACATATTTTTTACCAAAGTTATCCCTGCCCTTGCCCATGGTAAACCTGCAGCACAGGTCCACCGGTCCACAGGTCCACCGGTCCACAGGTCCACCGGTCATGCCAGAGAACTTTAAGTGAGGCTGGCCACGCCCCACACCACGGTCATGCTAGAGAACTTTAAGTGAGGCTGGCCACACCCCACACCACGGTCTTAAGTGAGGCTGGCCACACCCCACACCACGGTCTTAAGTGAGGCTGGCCACACCCCACACCACGGTCTTAAGTGAGTCTGGCCACACCCCACACCACGGTCTTAAGTGAGGCTGGCCACACCCCACACCACGGTCCTAAGTGAGGCTGGCCACACCCCACACCACGGTATTAAGTGAGGCTGGCCACACCCCACACCACGGTCTTAAGTGAGGCTGGCCACACCCCACACCACGGTCTTAAGTGAGGATGGCCACACCCCACACCACGGTCTCAGATGCTGAGGTTAACACCGCCCCTTCAAAATTATTGAGGAATCCCAGGACGATACTTTGTAGTGATGAACACCTTGTTTTTGGGTGAGGAGGGATAGGAAGCCTTCCATCACACTTTTCGGGAGTGTGATCTTTAATTTTTTACGAGACTGACCATTATTATTATTATTATTATTATTATTATTATTATTATTATTATTATTATTATTATTATTATTATTATTATTATTACATTCTTGAGGCTAAACCCGTTGAGGTCTTACAACACTTGGGGGAATGGAATTCAATCAGGTTCAGTCCAAGAAAACGGTTAGGTCCAGTGCCTTGGATTAGGAACTCGCTCACAGGCAGCGAAACACCTCCCTTGAGGAGTCGGGACGGACCAAAGCAAGCAAATGGAAGGTCTTGCTCAAATAACCAAAAGTTCCACTGACCAGGTTCTCTCACAACAACACGCGTTACAAGAAAATTTGACCATTGCTCTTAAGAGAGAAAATGGCACTACCACTGCGGAAATGAAGCAGACTTGTGAACATATGTTGATCGTGCACTCACTGGCACAAGCAAACCTCTGGGGTTCTAAACCAACTGCGTCTATTCTGGAGATGAACACATTTACTTGAAAATGTTTTATTCTTGTCACCTTGTTCACCGTAATGATACAAAGGGAACAAAACACAATATATAGAATAAAGTCTAAGTCATGGGTTTCCAACCTTGTCTATGCCCCACACTTCTAGGAAATGTTTGATTATTATTGCACCCCATACAGAAGTAACATCACATTTGAAGATTAAGAAGTCAAATTTCTAACTTTTTTAATCACAATTTGAACCTAATACAGTACCGCGGGTGAACAAAATCAACTCAAAAAATAAGCTTTTAATCTAATGCATAAAATGCAAATATAAATTGAGCAATTAGAAAAGTTTTTGGTAAAATTAACGGAATTGTGCTTTTCATATGACTCTTTGTCGCACCTTTCCCCCAGGGGGGCGTGCACCCCACGCAGGGAACCCCTGCTCTAGGTGCACCTGGGTGAAGACAGGTTATATCAGGTTTAAGTTGGGTGGTGAAAGTCAGGTCACTAGACGGGACCGTCTTAGAGTCATGTGGGACGAAGATTTGGAGATAATGTAAATATTAGTTTTTTGTTTGTTTGTTTGTTCAGCATTATTAGAAGCTGCGATCAGCGATGTTTCTATTAAACAAAAGAAACGAGGTTACACTGTCTCAAGCACCTTGATCCACTTGGTTTTAAAACTACGTTTCACCCATCCCCGAAGCCGCCATCCCCGAAGCCGTCACAGCAGCCGGGTGAAGTTAAGTTGAACAATGAACGGTAAAGATGGACGGGAACCTTGAACCGTAGTCCCAGAATTATCAGTCCGACACTACAGCCTCAGCTACCAAGCTTCTATTAGGGAATATTTACAGTCGTTCATTACGATTTAATCTGAGGTCTTTAAACTGTAAATTAACTAAATTATTAATCAAATAATGCCGACAACTAAAGAAAACTCATACGACTTCAACAAATATATATATATATATATATATATATATATATATATATATATATACACATATAGTATTAACACATCGGCCGATTCTCACCAAGGCAGGGTGGCCCGAAAAAGAAGAACTTCCATCATCATTCACTCCATCACTGTCTTACCAGAAGCGTGCTTACACTACAGTTTTAAAACTGCTACATTAACACTGTACTTCCCATCTCCAGGACTCAAGTCCGGCCTGCCGGTTTCCATGAATCCCTTCATAAATGTTACTTTGTTCACACTCCAATAGTACGTCAAGTATTAAATACCATTTGTCTCCATTAACTCCTATCAAATACGCTCACGCATGCTTGCTGGAAGTCCAAGCCCCCTCCCTCCAACCTTTCCTTTTCCGACCCCTACCCCGCCTTCCCTCCACTACAGATTTTTACACTCTCGAAGTCATTCTATTTGTTTCAATCTCTCTACATGTCCGAACCACCTCAACAACCTCTCCTCAGCCTTCTGGAAAATAGTTTTAGTAATCCCGCATCTCCTCCTAATTTTCAAACTATTAATTCTCTGCATTATATTCACACCACACATTGCCCTCAGACATGACATCTCCACTGCCTCCAGCCTTCTCCTTGTTGCAACATTCATCACCCATGCTTCACACCCATATATGAGTGTTAGTATAACTATACTCTCATACATTCCCATCTTTGCTTCCACAGACAAAGTTCTTTGTCTCTACAGACTCCTAAGTGCACCACTCACCCTTTTCCCCTCATCAATTCTATGATTCACCTCATCCTTCATAGACCCATCTCCTAAATATCTGAATACATTCACCTCCTCCACAACTCAGGGGTCTGTCCTATGAAGAAAGGTTGAGGGAAATAGGACTAACAACACTGGAGGAAAGAAGGGTCAGAGGAGACATGATAACGACATACAAAATACTGCGGGGAATCGACAAGGTAGACAGTGACAGGATGTTCCAGAGCGGGAACACAGAAACAAGGGGACACAACTGGAAGCTGAAGACTCAGATGAGTCAAAGGGATGTCAGGAAGCATTTCTTCAGCCACAGAGTAGTCAGGAAGTGGAATAGTCTAGAGAAAGATATAGTGGAGGCAGGAACCATACATAGTTTTAAGACAAGGTATGATAAATCTCATGGAGCAGGGAGAGCAGAGACCCAGTAGCGGACAGCGAAGAGGCAGGGCCAGGAGCTGAGTCTCGACCCCTGAGTACTATCTCCCTCCAATCTGATATCAAATTTTTCGTCACCTAATCTTTTTGTTATCCTCATCACCTTACTCTTTCCTATATTCACTTTTAATTTCCTTCTTTTACACACCCTACCAAACTCATCCACCAATCTCTACAACTTCTCTTCAGAATCTCCCAAAAACACAGTGTCATCAGCAAAGAGCAACTGTGACAACTCCCACTTTGTGTTAGATTCTTTATCTTTTAACCCTACACCTTTTGCCAACACCAGAGCATTCACTTCTCTTACAACTCCATCTATAAATATATTGAACAACCACGGTGACATCACACATCCTTGTCTAAGGCCTACTTTTACTGGAAAATAATCTCCCTCTCTCCTACATACTCTAATCTGAACCTCACTATCCTCATAAAAACTCTTCACTTCTTTCAGTAACCTACTTTTTATTACATACACCTGTAACATCTGCCTCATTGCCCCCTTATCCACCCTATCATACGCCTTTTCCAAATCCATAAATGCCACAAAAACCTCTTTATCCTTATCTAAATATTGTTCACCTATATGTTTCACTGAATAACACTTGGTCTACACTCCCCCTACCTTTCCTAAAGCCCCCTTGTTCATCTGCTATCCTACTCTCCGTCTTGCTCTTAATTCTTTCAATAATAACTGTGCCATACATTTTACCAGGTATACTCAACAGACTTATTTTCCAATAATTTTTGCACTCTCTTTTGTCCCCTTTGCCTTTATACAAAGGAACTATGCATGTCTGCTGAGGCCTGGTCTCAGACCGAGCCGCGGGGGCGTTGACCACCGAAACCCTCTCCAGGTAAACTCCAGGTAGACGCTCTCTGCCAATCCCTAGGTACCTTACCCTCTTTCATACATTTATTAAATAATAACACCAACCACTCCAGAGCTATATCCCCACCTGCTTTTAACATTTCAATATTTATCCCATCACTCCCAGCTGCCTTACCCCCTTTCGTTCTACCCACTGCCTCACGAACTTCCCCCACACTCACAACTGGCTCTTCCTCAAGATATTATTCCTCCTTGCCCTATACACGAAATCACAGCTTCCCTATCTTCATCAACATTTAACAATTCCTCAAAATATTCCCTCCATCTTCCTGATAACTCTAACTCTCCATTTAATAACTCTCCTCTCCTATTTTTAACTGTCAAATCCATACCAAAACTTTTTCTTATTTTCAAAAAAATTTGTTGATAACATCTCACTAACATAGTGTTCAAGATAGTGACCATAGGGCTGCCCATATACTTTGCATTTAGTATGATCATCAGCGTGTCTGGCAAACTGCCAGAAGTACTTGTACTTCTACCTAAACATCATCATTTGCTCTCTTTTTACATTGCTTCACATCTCTCTCAACCTCTCTTTTTCTCTCAATATACTCCTCCTTCCTTGCATCACTTCTACTTTGTAAAAACCTCTCATATGCTAACTTTTTCTCCCTTACTACTCTCTTTACATCATCATTACACCAATCGCTCTTCTCTCCCGCACCCACTTTCCTGTAAAAACAAATTTCTGCTGAACACTCTAACACTATATTCTTAAACTTACCCCATACCTCTTCTACTCCACTGCCTATACTCTCACTAGCCCATCTGTCCTCCAACAGTTGTTTATATCATACCCTAACCGCCTCCTCCTTTAGTTCATAAATCTTCACTTCTCTCTTACTTGCTGTTTCCATTCTCCTTGTATCCCATTTACCTTTTACTCTCACTGTAGCTACAACTAAAAAGTGATCTGATATATCTGTGGCCCCTCTATAAACATGTACATCCTGAAGTCTACTCAACAATCTTTTATCTACCAATAAGAAGTCCAGCAAACTACTGTCATTACGCCCTTCATCATATCTTGTATACTTATTTATCCTCTTTTTCCTAAAATATGTATTACCTATAACTAAACCCCTTTCTATACAAAGTTCAATCAAAGGGCTCCCATTATCATTTACATCTGACTCCCCAAACTTACCTACCACACCCTCTCTAAACGTTTCTCCTACTTTAGCATTTAGGTCCAATACCACTTGGTTCAAAAGTTCCTATACATTCGCTTAACATCTCCCGAAATCTCTCTCTCTCCTCTACACTCCTCTCTTCTCCAGGTATATACACGCTTATTATGACCCACTTTTAACATCCGAACCTTATTTTAATCCACATAATCCTTGAATTTATACACTTATATTCCCTCTTCTCCTTCCATAACTGATCCTTCAACATTATTGCTACCCCTTCCTTAGCTCTCTCTCTCTCTCTCAGATACTCCTGACTTAATCCCATTTATTTCTCCCCACTGAAACTCGCCTACCCCCTTCAGCTTTGTTTCACTTAGAGCCAGGACATCCAACTTCTTTTCATTCATAACATCAGCAATCATCTCTTTCTTATCATCCGCACTACATCCACGCACATTCAAGCATCACAGTTTTATAAAGTTTTTCTACCACCTTTTTTTAATAATGTATACAAGAGAAGGGGATACTATCCCATTGGTCCCGGCATTTTAGTCGCCTCATACGACACACATGGCTTACGGAGGAAAGATTCCTTTCCACTTCCCCATGGAGAATAGAAGAAATAAAGAAGAACAAAAGCTATTTTAAAAGAAAAAAAACCTAGATGTGTGTATATATATACGTATATATATATATATATATATATATATATATATATATATATATATATATATATATATATATATATATATATATATATATATATATATATATATATATATATATATATATATATTTTTTTTTTTTTTTTTTTTTTTTATTAACACATCGGCCGATTCCCACCAAGGCAGGGTGGCCCGAAAAAGAAAAACTTTCATCATCATTCACTCCATCACTGTCTTGCCAGAAGGGTGCTTTACACTACAGTTATAATTAAACTGCAACATTAACACCCCTCCTTCAGAGTGCCGGCACTGTACTTCCCATCTCCAGAACTCAAGTCCGGTCTGCCGGTTTCCTGAATCCCTTCATAAATGTTACTTTGCTCACACTCCAACAGCACGTCAAGTATTAAAACCATATGCCTCCATTCACTCCTATCAAATACGCTCACACATGCTTGCTGGAAGTCCAAGCCCCTCGCACACAAAACTTCCTTTACCCCCTCCCTCCAACCTTTCCTAGGCCGACCCCTACCCCGCCTTCCCTCCACTACAGATTTATACACTCTCGAAGTCACTCTGTCTCGTTCCATTCGCTCTACATGTCCAAACCACCTCAACAACCCTCCTCAGCTCTCTGGACAATCGTTTTGGTAATCCCACACCTCCTCCTAATTTCCAAACTCCGAATTCTCTGCATTATATTCACACCACACATTGACCTCAGACATGACATCTCCACTGCCTCCAGCCTTCTCCTCGTTGCAACATTCATCACCCATGCTTCACACCCATATATGAGCGTTGGTATAACTATACTCTCATACATTCCCTCTTTACTTCCATGGACAAGGTTCTTTGTCTCCACAGACCCCGAAGTGCTCCACTCACCCTTTTCCCTCATCAATTCTATGATTCACCTCATCCTTCATAGACCCATCCGCCGACATGTCCACTCCCAAATATCTGAATACATTCACCTCCTCCATACTCTCTCCTCCAATCTGATATCCAATCTTTCGTCACCTATTCTTTTTGTTATCCTCATCACCTTACTCTTTCCTATATTCACTTTCAATTTTCTTCTTTTACACACCCTACCAAATTCATCCACCAACCTCTGCAGCTTCTCTTCAGAATCTCCCAAAAGCACAGTGTCATCAGCAAAAAGCAACTGTGACAACTCCCACTTTGTATTTGCTTCTTTATCTTTTAGCCCAACACCTCTTGCCAAGACCCTCGCATTCACTTCTCTTACAACCCCATCTATAAATATATTGAACAACCACGGTGACATCACACATCCTTGTCTAAGGCCCACTTTTACTGGGAAATAGTCCCTTCCCTCCTACACACTCTAACCTGAGCCTCACTATCCTCATAAAAACTCTTCACTGCTTTCAGTAACCTTCCTCCTATTCCATACACCTGCAACATCTGCCACATTGCCCCCCTATCTACCCTATCATACGCCTTTTCCAAATCCATAAATGCCACAAAAACATCTTTACCCTTATCCAAATACTGTTCACCTATATGTTTCACTGTAAACACTTGGTCTACACACCCCCTACCTTTCCTAAAGCCCCCTTGTTCATCTGCTTTCCTGCTTTCTGTTTTACTCTTAATTCTTTCAATAATAACTCTACCATACACTTTACCAGGTACACTCAACAGACTTATTCCCCTATAATTTTTGCACTCTCTTTTGTCCCCTTTGCCTTTATACAAAGGAACAATACACGCTCTCTGCCAATCCCTAGGTACCTTACCCTCTTCCATACATTTATTAAATAATAGCACCAACCACTCCAAAATTATATCCCCACCTTCTTTTAACATTTCTATCTTTATCCCATCAATCCCAGCTGCCTTACCCCTTTCATTCTACCCACTGCCTCACGAACTTCCCTACACCCACAACTGGCTCTTCCACCCTCCTACAAGATGTTATTCCTCCTTGCCCTACACACGAAATCACAGCTTCCCTGTCTTCATCAACATTTAACAAATCCTCAAAATATTCTCTCCATCTTCCCGATACCTCTAACTCTCCATTTAATAACTCTCCTCTCCTATTTTTAACTGTCAAATCCATTTGTTCTCTAGGCTTCCTCAACTTATTAATCTCATTCCAAAACTTTTTCTTATTTTCAACAAAATTTGCTGATAACATCTCACCCACTCTCTCATCTGCTCTCTTTTACATTGCTTCACCACTCTTTTAACCTCTCTTTTTCTCTCCATATACTCTTCCCTCCTTGCATCACTTCTACTTTGTAAAAACCTCTCATATGCTAACTTTTCTCCCTTACTACTCTCTTTACATCATCATTCCACCAATCGCTCCTCTTCCCTCCGCACCCACTCGCCTGTAACCACAAACTTCTGCTGAACACTCTAACACTACATTTTTAAATCTACCCCATACATTTTCAACCCCATTGCCTACACTCTCACTAGCCCATCTATCCTCCAATAGTTGTTTATATCTTACCCTAACTGCCTCCTCTTTTAGTTTATAAACCTTCACCTCTCTTTACTTACTGATTCTATTTTCCTTGTATCCCATCTACCTTTTACTCCCACTGTAGCTATAACTAAAAAGTGATCTGATATATCTGTAGCCCCTCTATAAACATGTACATCCTGAAGTCTACTCAACAGTCTTTTATCTACCAATACATAGTCCAACAAACTACTGTCATTACGCCCTACATCATATCTTGTATACTTATTTATCCTCTTTTTCTTAAAATATGTATTACCTATAACTAAACCCCTTTCTATACAAAGTTCAATCAAAGGGCTCCCATTATCATTTACACCTGGCACCCCAAACTTACCTACTACACCCTCTCTGCATGTTTCTCCCACTTTAGCATTTAGGTCCCCTACCACAATTACTCTCTCATTTGGTTCAAAAGTTCCTATACATTATATATATATATATATATATATATATATATATATATATATATATATATACATATAATAACAGAGGTTATTAACATAAGAACTTTTTTGGAAATTAATTATTATAATTATTTTTATAATAATAATAATAATAATAATAATAATAATAATAATAATAATAATAATAATAATAATAATAATAATAATAAAAAAAATAAATAATAATAATAATACAAATGTATACCCGGAAGGGTGAATATATCTCAGTATATACGTATATGCTGAGAGTTGGTGATGAAAGTTACTGTCCAGCCTAAATAACACTTGTGTAGTCGACAGGCTTTCAACCCAAATCACCGATGATAATAATAATAATATCTTTATTTACTTCAAGTACATGTACAAGGTATACAGTCCTAGCTGACTTCAATGACATACTACTATATAGAAAGCCCCTTGTTATGCTGAGCATTTCAGGCAAATTAGGTCAGCTTTGTCCCAGGATGCGACCCACATCAGTCGACTAACACATAGGTACCTATTTTACTGATAAGTGAACATAGACAACCGGTGTAAGGAAACACGCCCAATGTTTCTACCCTCGCTGGGAATCGAACCCAGACCCTTGCCGTGTGAAGCGAGAGCTTTAGCCACCAGGCCACGGGGCACGGGTATATAATAATGAAAGTATCTGTACACTAACAGGTGATAAAAGACAAGTATATGACACCTCTCAGGAAATGATACTTCTTCTTTCCTAAGATCGAAATGTGCAGGAATCACTACATGAAGCAGAGGATCATGTGAGCGAAGAGTGGTGTGGATAGGTGTTAGCAGCAGTCAGGTCAAGTTTAATATTGAGTGCACGATAAATGATTATTATACATTTCTCATTGGTTTTTGGTGTGGTTTAACTAGTACGGAATATGATAAAACTGTTGTGCCTGGTTTTGCAATACACGCCAGTCCTGACCTTAAGTATACATGTCATAGTTTTATGTATACTGATCATGCATTACATTTAGTTTCAGTGTTGTGATGTATAATTTGGTATATTAATAGGGTGCGTGCATGCCCTACCATTATATCTGGTTAGCGGGAATTCTGGGTAATGAGTGTACGAGAATATTGGGTCTTACAGTGTATGCCTGGCTTGTTTACTGCTTTATATGGGCTTATATCTTGGCATGTATACTGGGTTATGGGGTATATAGCCTGGCATGTATACTGGGTTATGTGGTATATAGCCTGGCATGTATACTGGGTTATGTGGTATATAGCCTGGCATGTATACTGGGTTATGTGGTATATAGCCTGGCATGTATACTGGGTTATGGGGTATATAGCCTGGCATGTATACTGGGTTATGGGGTATATAGCCTGGCATGTATACTGGGTTATGGGGTATATAGCCTGGCATGTATACTGGGTTATGGGGTATATAGCCTGGCATGTATACTGGGTTATGGGGTATATAGCCTGGCATGTATATTGGGTTATGGGGTATATAGCCTGGCATGTATACTGGGTTATGGGGTATATAGCCTGGCATGTATACCGGGTTAGGGGGTCTATAATTGACATGTACACTGGGTTAGGGGTCTATAACTTGACATGTATACTGGGTTAGGGGGTCTATAACTTGACATGTATACTGGGTTAGGGGGTCTATGGCTTGGCATGTATACAGAGTTATGTGGCGTCCATAGTTTGGCATGAACGATGGGGTATAGGGGTGTATAGGTCAGCATGAACACCGGCTCATGGTCCGGTATTCACACTATACCATAGTGATGTATAGGAGTAGTCTAGCTCGTAATTTGGTTATGGCTGTATATGGCTTAGTGGTTAAACGCAATGTTTTATTATGATATATATTGAGTCTACTGAAGAGCTTCTGTCTTGAAGTGTATCGTTCATACATGTACGTTTTATATGTTCTGCGATGCGCTTTCGCGATGCTATAGATTATGCATGACACAAAATGTTATTCCAAAAATGTGCTTTTCGTCCTTTTTTTGTAAATGTACACGAGGCTTCCGTAACACTGATGGTGATGCTTCACAAAATATACACGAGGCTTCCGTAACACTGATGGTGATGCTTCAAAAATGTTTTTGACTATATTTATTATGGATATTTAATTAATATAAATATTTTTTAAAATTTATTTTTGCTCATAAAGTGATGTTAAGATAAGTTTTTTGTTGTCATAACATTGAAGTTATGATAATAATGTAGGTGTAATTATGTATTTTTATCTTCTTTTTACTTATTATCTTATTTTTAACCTATTCTCTTTTGTCTCACCCTCTTAATTTTAAGTAAACATTTGTTATTTAGTCCTTTAATTTAATGGAAGTCCTGATTAGTTAAATACATAAGAGGTACATACATGGGTATTAAATTTGGTCAGCCTGCGGATATAACTACTAACTGTATAGTAAACTAAGATATATTACATGAGTGGGTATGCCACCATCTTTGTCAGCCTGACTTCTGACACCTCAAACAGGAGTTAGGAGACTCCCAACTTTAGAATTACCCAACTTTCTTAATTCAGAGTTAACTGAACACCTAACTTACAAACAATGGAAATTTAACATTATTCAAGAGAATCATTTTATGAAGTAGACAAGTGTCCTAACACGTTATAAGACGATACGTCTCGGCCGAAGAGACATTATACGTCGACAAGTGTCCTAACACGGGTGTTACTAAGACGATGACACGTCTCTGGCTCCTGAAGGAGGACCAGTCTATGTACTCGCCGGAAACCGTTTCACATTTTTCTGGCGGTGGCGTCCAATAGTGGGGCGTGGCGGTTCATGCAGAGCCTGTGGGGCCGACCTGGGCAGATCCCAGCCCCCTCGGGGTAGCTAGAGGAGACAACTAGATAAATTGTTAATGTAAACTAGATGACGTACCTGCCTTCTAGCTTTATCTATTTTTTATCATACTCTACTGGGACTTGATAATGGTCTAGGAAGGACCGAAACCTAGTCAAATTTTTTCATTTCCATTTTTTGGGGGGTTAGTTGTGAAATAGATTTTCATTTTTCTAAAATTCCATTGTGTACTGAGAAAATTTTGCCCATCTCTTCAAGGGGACCACTTTGATGCTGGTGAAGGGTTCTTGAATAATATAATTGATAAGACTGTTAACTCATGTGACACTCCCACTCAATCCAGCCCCTCTCACTCGTGTATTTATCTAATCTAAATATGAAACTACCGAAGATTGAAGATTTAATAACTCTGCTAGGCAACATCCACTCATCAACTGCTTGGCAGATTATTCCACGCACTGACGACTGTATAAGTCTGAAAGCAATAATAATAATAATATCCCGTGCATCAGAAAAAGTTTGCATGGCATTCAGCTTTAGTGACATGTTACTAAGACGTTGTATGCCAGCAGTACGGGTAGGTACTGTGCCAACTGTTACCCATATATGCTATAAACCAGCCTAGAATACTACAACCAAGTGGTGATCCTTTGTTTCTTAAGTGGGAGTGAAAACCTATCTCCAAATAACGTGTCATTATTTAACGAAGAACCGTATCTTGAGACAATCTCCGGTTTCCTGACGAACAAAACACCATCTACAGTGCTTAATGGAATTCATGCTCTGGTAGGCTCCTTCGCATATTAAGTGTAGGAATTATTTGTTTTAGCTACTGAGTCTCATTTGTGAGCAAAATTTTGAATTTTCCTAAATTCAGCATGTATAAATTTGAATTACATAATAATTATATTAAAATGTGATGCTGATTTGACCCTTCAAGAAATTTTGAGTGAGGGAGGATGCAGAACAGCCGCGGAGTAGCGCCAGGGGAAAGACGTCGTTTGTAATTTGTGAGCACTGGTTGTCGTGGAAAATTCAGCTAATAATCCGGCATATTCGTGGACAAATTGGGGTTTTCTGCCTGAATTTGTAATAGGAGCCCGTGTTAATGTCTCCTGCTGAAGAGTTGGGAAATTTGTGTGAATCAAGAATTACGTGTGGATGGTGGAATGTAAGGGATACGACCATCACTCACAGGGAAGTGTGCCATTAGTCCTTGCATTTAGATCTCTAGGTTGCCAGTGTAGGGTCTAGTTATCAGGCAGGTGTTGTGGTGTGATTCATCTACAGTAATTAAATGGTAAGTGGTAATACAAATTTATTTTGAATACTCAGCAAACCTAGTCATATACAGACCACGACTTTAATTTACCAGAGTAGCTGATTTTAATATTGTTATTATTATTAATTTAATATCAGGTCTAGCTTTTTGTGAGAGTGGTGAGAAGTGGGCATTGAGGGAGTTACAGTCCTGTGACCTACTGTGACTTAAGTTCCACTTACCTCACCCAAATTACTTGCAGGTAATAATTCAGGTAATACCTTGTAAACCTCCTGCAGGTAATTTATTCACATAATAATAATAATTCAAAATATGTGCCTTTAGAGATTTTGTTCATTAAAGGTTCAGTATAAACGAGTTTTTTCTTCACTCTCCATACTCATCTGCAGTTCCTTGCACAAGTAATTGTTTGTGTAAGTCTGAGTTGCGTACGTAAGGTGTGTAAGTCTGAGTTGCGTACGTAAGGTGTGTAAGTCTGAGTTGCGTAAGTAAGGTGTGTAAGTCTGAGTTGCGTACGTAAGGTGTGTAAGTCTGAGTTGCGTACGTAAGGTGTGTAAGTCTGAGTTACGTACGTAAGGTGTGTAAGTCTGAGTTGCGTACGTAAGGTGTGTAAGTCTGAGTTGCGTACGTAAGGTGTGTAAGTCTGAGTTGCGTACGTAAGGTGTGTAAGTCTGAGTTGCGTACGTAAGGTGTGTAAGTCTGAGTTGCGTACGTAAGGTGTGTAAGTCTGAGTTACGTACGTAAGGTGTGTAAGTCTGAGTTGCGTACGTAAGGTGTGTAAGTCTGAGTTGCGTACGTAAGGTGTGTAAGTCTGAGTTGCGTACGTAAGGTGTGTAAGTCCGAGTTGCGTACGTAAGGTGTGTAAGTCCGAGTTGCGTACGTAAGGTGTGTAAGTCCGAGTTGCGTACGTAAGGTGTGTAAGTCTGAGTTGCGTACGTAAGGTGTGTAAGTCTGAGTTACGTACGTATGGTGTGTAAGTCTGAGTTGCGTACGTAAGGTGTGTAAGTCTGAGTTGCGTACGTAAGGTGTGTAAGTCTGAGTTGCGTACGTAAGGTGTGTAAGTCTGAGTTGCGTACGTAAGGGTGTAAGTCTGAGTTGCGTACGTAAGGTGTGTAAGTCTGAGTTGCGTACGTAAGGTGTGTAAGTCTGAGTTGCGTACGTAAGGTGTGTAAGTCTGAGTTGCGTACGTAAGGTGTGTAAGTCTGAGTTGCGTACGTAAGGTGTGTAAGTCTGAGTTGCGTACGTAAGGTGTGTAAGTCTGAGTTGCGTACGTAAGGTGTGTAAGTCTGAGTTATGTTCTTAACTTGGTGTTAGTCGGCGTCGTTTGTGCGACTATTAGCAGTAAGTTATTATTAATATTATATTTACATAATCGTGCAGAACTGCTCTATGTATACAGCTATGGCGTCTTGTTCTTCCAATTCATGGTGTTACGAAATCTATAATTTTTTTATCTCGTCTCGTCCTCGTGTAAGCCAACGTATGTGTGTGCAGACATGTCATACTAAGATTTACGTAAAGGAAGCGAAGAGGACAGTTATAGCAGCAATTCCAAGAATAACACCTATGATTAAAACAAGGAAAGGCTGTTTAACAAAAAAATTGTATATCATGTTGATCAGTAATAGACTGAAAATGCTGCCTCGACATATGACGATAAGGATTTATAGCAAGTGGAAGCAGCCATGTTGCATGCAATGAACCTCTGTAAGATAGCTCAGTCTGCCTTCAAAATGGAAGGAAATTTACATTAATCTTTATAAATTATTTTAGCAATCCTACGATAAGCAAACTTATGGCTTTAGCCTTATAAAATTTATAGAACTGAGGAGTAATTAATGCGGTTTATTTAATTCTGATAATAAAAGAATACATAGAATGCAGTATTCAAATGTGAAATTAAAAGCAACAGAAGAAAATTCAAGTTAGTTTGTACTACCAGGTCAGTTGCCGTACTAATTCCTTAAGTGGTAGTGACCTGACTACCTGGAGACGGTAGCTCCAGGTGGTCGGCTAGATAATTATATGAGTGAGTGCGGTTGGGTGTGAGTTGGTCCTGACTAGCTTGTGCTACTAGGTCAGATGCCGTGCTCCTTCCTTAAGTGAATGTAACCTGACCTGGCTGGGTCGGGGCATTGGCTTAAGCCTGTTAGAGACTTGGACCTGCCTCGCATAGGCCAGTAGGCCTGCTGCAGTGTTCCTTTTTTCTTATGTTCTTATTTCAACGAGGGTTTGTGACAATCATCTCAGATATTGAGATAGTCTGACGTATCTTCAGACAGAGCACTGCAGGTCTGACCTCATATCATACACCTCAGTCACTTTTTTTTTTAATGTCTAATATGTAACATAAGGGGCAATACACCAAATATTGTAAATTATCAGTGAAAATATTTAACAAATGTAATAAAATAAGAAAAAACACGCGAATAAATTCGCAGGGTTATAAAGCATGTATTTGAAGTTAAATTAAATTATAATATTGAGTATATGTTACATTACGTATGAGTAGGGGAAGAAATAGATGGATTTAAATATGTTAAATTGTCACAGTTTTCAGAAAGCTCTAAAATCGTTAATTAATTTTATTATAAAAAAATTAACATTGAATACATTTATCACAACTGGTATAATTTATGATTATACCTACATATACTAATAATCGCTTGTTTCAATGTCTTCATGGGCATCGAAACAACACTGCGACTATCCAAGGATTCGAACCCATGCTGCTTTGGCCCGCCTCGTGGTGAGCGAAACCCATGACGCGTGGTCCTGTGGGTTAGAGTGTCATGGGTTTTCGCTCACCATGAGGCGTACCAAAGCAGCATGGGTTCGAATCCATGGCTAGTCGCAGTGTTGTTGTTGATTAATACCACTTGTTTGTGATTAATAATATATATATATATATATATATATATATATATATATATATATATATATATATATATATATATATATATATATATATATATATATATGTGTGTGTGTGTGTTAGTTCTAGTTACCATTTTGTCCTAGGCACATGTCGATTAGACACTAGGCCTGTTATGTATGTGTGTGTGTGTGTGTGTGTGTGTGTGTGTATGCAGAACAACCACTGTAAATAAACAGTGAAATTCCAAGCGCTTTCGTGACTTCTCACATTATCAAGGAATTATTATCATTCTCAGATTATCATAGTTCGTTGATAATGTGAGAAGTCACGAAAGCGCTTGGAATCTTGAAATTTCACTGTTTTTTTTCAGTGGTTGTTCTGCATATATACATACATACACACACACACACCACACACACACACACACACGCACGCAAAGGTTTGCGACAAGGTTAGTTCCACAACTCACTGGTCTGTCCTATGAAGAAAGGTTGAGGGAAATAGGACCAACAACACTGGAGGAAAGAAGGGTCAGAGGAGACATGATAACGACATACAAAATACTGCGGGGAATCGACAAGGTAGACAGGGACAGGATGTTCCAGAGAGCGAACACAGAAACAAGGGGACACAACTGGAAGCTGAAGACTCAGATGAGTCAAAGGGATGTTAGGAACATTTTTCAGCCACAGAGTAGCTCCGGAAGTGGAATGTCTGGAGAAAGATATAGTGGAGGCAGGAACACCATGACATAGTTTTAAGACGAGGTATATTCAAAGCTCATGAGCAGGAGATGAGAGACCCAGTAGCGGACAGCTGAAGTCACGGTCAGGAGCTGGTCTCACACCTGCAACCACATTAGGGAGTACATAGCACCTCGGTGAGCCTACTGTCTGGTCCCACAGCCCCACCACCTTACGTGCTACAGTTATCTTATATCAATCAAAGGCAAATAGTCCATAAACACAAGATAAGTCGTAATGATTGACTGTCAGTGAATAAATTTTTATCTATATTTATAAAGAGAAATCTTTTTCGTTTTAGTTTTGTTAGTTATAGTAATCGGTATTGGTAACTTAATACTTAGGCTTACATTTAGGATTATTTTGAACTTATGCTTAGGCCTACTCCGGTTACTTTATTACTTTTATTATTTTTATTGTTATTATTATTATTATTATTATTATTATTATTATTATTATTTATTATTATTATTATTATTATTATTATTATTATTATTATTATTATTATTATTATTATTATTTCATAACAAGAACATAGAATGGCGTCTCACTACATTATTTCTGTACTGCTGACTTGGAAACCAAACACTGAAAATACTGTTAATCTCTAGGAGGGCTTCCCCCATACTCGCCCACGCTTGAGAGAAAGGTACGTCTCTCTCCTCTCAAAAATAATTTTGTAAGTCACTAAATACGCTTGTAAATATTTTTAAATTTGTTGTTAAGTCTTTATGTACGTATATATATATATATATATATATATATATATATATATATATATATATATATATATATATATATATATATATATATATATATATATATATATATATTTATTTATTTATTTATTATTATTAAATACATTTGCACTTTGTAAACTATTATGTAAAATACGTCGCTGTCCTTATGTCTATAGACTGTAAATACGAGGGAGAGTTTGTGTAAATATATTCACTTAATTTGAAGGTTTTTGGCTTCAAAATATACAACTGTATATAAATGCTTGAAAATTCAATATTGTAATAGAGTCGATTTAAGAATATATATATATATATATATATATATATATATATATATATATATATATATATATATATATTTATATATATTTACTATTTTAAAACTTTGTGCCGAATAGGCAGAACTTGCGATTTCGGCTTAAAAGCAACGCTCATCTTGCCATATAAGACAAGCGAAAATTTGTGTATGCAATAATTTCGGAAAAATCATGTGAACTTAACGAAAAAAATATATTTCATTGTGTTTGTTTATTATTAAATTATTGTAAACGTATCTAAAATATATTTAGTTGGGTTAGGCTAAATTATATTGCGCTTGTTGTAATAAGGTTAGTTAAGTTTTCTAAGTTTATTTTAGTACAAAATTATAAATTTTTACATTAACATAAATGAAAAAAATATATCTTCGAACGTATAAGAGGAAATGTTCGAAAGGACTTAATTTTAAATGAGTTCTTGCTAATTGACCAGTTTTACCTAATCGGCACGACATATATATTTATATATAGTGGTACCTGGTACTTATGAGCAGCTCCCAACTCGAACAATTATGTAAGTGTATTTTTGTAGGTGCTTTTGTAATGTATTTTTGGGGGTCTGAAATGGATTAATCTAATTTTCATTATATCTTATGGGAAAAATTCCTTCGGTATCGGCACTTGAATAGCCGACTGGAACGAATTAAGCTCGTAACTCGAGGTACCACTGATATATATATATATATATATATATATATATATATATATATATATATATATATATATATATATATGTACCACCTCTAGAACTTTACTGGGGACCCTCATCCTCAGAGAAGACAATAAACGACCTCAGGGAAAACTCGAGGTTCTCCCCGGACTGTTTGAATATTTTCTTCTCCTACCACTCCCTATATAAAGCACTCATTCAATATATATATATACAGTGCTCGTCACGGCATTATGCCGCCCCTCTCCCACACACGTACCAAAACACAAACACATACCATGAAAGATTATAATATATATATTTGCACACTTACTGAGGTTTTAATACTTGGTGCTGCGTCCTTAATCACGTCCCTCAGCTGTGTAGGAAGACTCTCACATATTCTTGAGAGGTTAGGTCTGGGGAATTGCCTGGCCAGTCATTGAAGATCCTCACTTCACAGTCTTTAAGCCACTGAACTACAGATTTTGTGGTATGACACAGTGCACCGTCCTGCATAAAAACCGTAGCACCACACTTGTCAAACGCCTCAGGTAAATTGTCACACAATAACTCCAGGTAACTATACTGGTTCATATACTGATTTTGGGGAAGCACAATGAGTTCACCAACACTGAAACACCCCAAACCATGAGCGAGTCTGGGTGTTTGGTGGTCCCACAGTGTGTAGCGTGGGTCTAGCAGGTCACTACCTATGGGCCGGTACACATGTCCCCCACGGTTACAGGTGACGGTGAAAGTTGCTTAATTACTCCAAAGTACTTCAGACCACTGTTGAGGATTCCAGTCAAGATATTTCTTTGCATAATTCAGCCTATGTTTCTTCTGTGCCTTGGAGAGGATCGGTTTCTTAACCTGGCAGTGACTAGCCCAGTTCTGACACACGTCTGTTAACAGTTCTTACAGACACCTCCTAGACAAGATGTGGGTTCTTTTCTTTCAATTCTCTACAGTTATCTTAGGTGTACTCTCTAACTGCTTCTTTAACACAGCTAAGGTACGAACAGATGTCTTCTTCGAGGGGCCAGTCCGAGGTTTGGCAGACGGTAACTCAACATTGCCACCAGCCTTGAAATGCTGCACCCAGTTCCTCACTGAACGCTCATACACACCAACATTCTCCACTATTTCTTTCGTCTGGTGCCCAGCTTTGTGAAGCCTTTGATTTGAGCTATAGTTACAGGTGTTGAAGACTTCCTTTTACCCATAATCAAACATGTATAGCCACAAAACCAAAGGTAACACCGGACAAAAACGGGGCAGATGAGAGACAAAAGTGCAACACTTCCTCTCACCACAGCAGCCACGTGAGCACTGAGGAGTCACTTTGGAGTGTGGTGGCAGGCCGTGACGTCATGCTAACGGCTCCTACCCGGCTTAATGCACTCACAAAAAAGGACCCCCTGTATGGTAGGCCTTTGATTTTTCGTCATGGAATTATGCAGCTCACCCGGCCTTGACGAGCACTGTATGTATATATATGTTGTGCCGAATAGTTAAAACTGGTCAATTAGCAAGAACTCATTTAAAATTAAGTCCTTTCTAAAATTTTCTCTTATACGTTTAAAGATATATTTTTTCATTTATGTTAATGTAAAAATTAATAATTTTGTACCAAAGAATCTTAGAAAACTTATCTTATGATAACAAACACAATTTAATTTAGCCTATTCCAACTAAATATATTTTAGATAAATTTACAATAATTTAATAACAAACACAATGATTTTTTTCGTAAGGTTAAGAAAGATTTTTGCAAAATTATTGCATACACAAATTTTTGTTTGCCTTATTCAGCAAGAAGAGCCTTGCTATTTAATCAAAATCGCATGTTTTACCTATTCGGCAGCATATTATATATAATTCTATATATATATAATAATATATATATTATATATATATATTATATGAATATATATATATAATTATATATATATATTTGTGCCAATAGTAAAACTGGTCAATTAGCAAGAACTCATTTAAAATTAAGTCCTTTATAAAATTTCTCTTATATGTTTAAAGATATATTTTTTCATTATGTTAATGTAAAAATTTATAATTTTGTCCAAAGAAACTTAGAAAACTTACTCTTATGATAACAAGCGCAATTTAATTTAGCCTACCCAACTAAATATATTTTAGATACGTTTACAATAATTTAATAAAGACAAACACAATGAATTTTTTTTTCGTTAGGTTCAGAATGATTCTTGCGTAATTATTGCATACACAAATTTTGCTTGCTTATTAGCAAGAAGAGCTTCTATTTAATCAAATCTCAAGTTTCACCTATCGGCACATATATACACACACACATATAAAACACAACACACCACACACAACAACAACACCACACCACATACAAAACATAATAATTTATCTATATTTATATATATAATTATATATATCTTATATATATATTTATATATATATATATATATATATATATATATATATATATATATATATATATATATATATATATATATATATATATATATATATATATATATATATATATATATATATATATATATATATATAATATATATATAATATATATATATATATATATATATATATATATATATATATATATGCACTCAGTAGTGATATTTTAGCTTCTTTACCAGGAAGATATACAATGATGGAAAAACGATAAAATATAAATGTTTGTTACTTTTCGTTGTTGTGCTGGTGTTGAATATTGATGAATGTATATATGGGATCCTGTTTTCAGCACTGTGTATGTGTGTGTGCGTGCCTGCTTGCAATGTTGATGCACTCACGCTTGTGTTTGCATGCGTAATACTGTTGCATGTAGTCATGGTAATGTGTTCGTGTATATGTACATGAGTTTACGCTTATGTATGCACATGGGTGCGATTTTGCTTGTGTATGACTCCCTGTTTGTAGGTGCAGTAGCAGAGCTATATTATCTTGTCCGTCTTCAGTAATTATGTCTTCATCAAAAGTTGTTTAAGGTCATAAAAGGACATAACAAAACAGATAAAGATTTCTTAGTACCTGCAACATGGAGAACAAGGGAAGAACACAGTAGAACCAGAGTGATGCTAATCCCCCAGGAGCAAGATGTTGGGGGCAGGAGCTGGAACATTTTCCAGACAGTGATCAATTTTCAAAAGCTGTTCCTGGAATTGTTGGGACGTTGCATCTGAGGCTTGTATACAACCACAATGACCAGGTTTTGGTTCTCGATCTTTACTGCTAAAACTTCAACTACATCATTTGAGGCATTTAGTAGTTCCTAGCATGTCAGTGACTGATGTACAGACCAACCCTTTCCCCTTTTTGCCTGTTCTCTCTGGTATGCATTCACATACACCAGAAACAGTACTGGTCCCAGTATCGATACTTCTGGAACCCCAGCTTCTTACACCTATCAACTCCGACACCTCTTCCCTTATGATCGCTAAAGCTCCTTTCTCTTAGATGTCATTTGATCCACTCTAGTATCATCCATGTTATCCTTGCTTTTTTTTCTCTAGTTTTTACTTAATATAAAAGGGACAAAATAATTTTTTTTCCAGTTCACGAATATTCCGTTCACCCATCCTTTCTCTCTCTCTGTCTCTCTCCCTCTTGCATCCATCTATTACCTTGCTACAAAACTCTAGCATGGTTATGAGGCAAGATGAACCATCTGTTAAACTTGTGCTAGCAGTTATTTATGAAGCAGCTTCTCTCCAAGTTCTCCTCCAATCCCCTGATTATCTTCTCCATTATCTAACATTGTGTGTATGTTAACGACACTGACCAACAGGTCAGCCTTACCTGTCCTGTTTATCTCCTATTTTTAATATTTAGAAGACATTCGATGTCTTCCACTCTCCTGGCAACTGCTTCATATCCATCGACTAGTAATTGATTACCGATAGCGATTTATTCAGTAATTCTGCTTCTTTCTCAGACCCCATTGTAGCACTATCAGGTTCCCTTAACTTTCAGGATTCCAGGTTACTAGGTAGCGTCTTCACTTGTGTTGCGTGTATTGTAGTATTGTGTTCAGATCCTGTTGATTTCTAATGTAACTTCGCCTCCACAGAGAATACATCCTTATACCCATCATTTAGTTTCTTGCAGATTTTCTTGACATCCTTCGTGAAATCTTCTCATTTCTGCTTCAGCCTTATTACCTGGTCTTTCACTCCTACTATCGTCTGCGCACCAGTTTCAGTTGGCAGACTTGTCTGCTCTCCTTCTCTGCGTCATACCATTGGCTCTTTCTTTTTCTAGGCAAGAGTTCCTCCTCTGTTCCCTATCATATTCCGGTTCAGTACTTCGTTTAGGTAATTCGACATCTCTCTTCACTTCCCAATGGCGTCTGAAACCTGGTTTCTCCTTCACACTACCTCCTATTTTTCTCCCTTTCTCCTCGAGGAAAATTCATTGACGCTGATAAAAGGATCTTGATCAAAGGAATTGGACCTGACCTCCCCTTCCTTGGACAGCCTGATTCCCTCACATTTCTCCAAAGCTATTTATGACCCCTACAGGTTTAGCACCCCCAGCCATGAATAAGTAATATTATAACTTATTCGAAACTCAGTACTACATGATTATTATCACAGTATTTGGTATGAGGCACTGAAGGTCAGGTCCATCCATGCATCACCTACTCTCTCTTTCTATCCCTGAAATGCAACCCCGTTAATATTGAGTTTAGGTCCAACTCAGAAACTAATAATAATATAATAATAATATATTTATTTACTACAAGTACATGTACAAGGTATACAGTCCTACCTGACATCAATGACATACTACTATATAGAAAGCCGCTTGTTATGCTGAGCATTTCCCGCAAATTAGGTCAGTTTTGTCCCAGGATGCGACCCACACCAGGCGACTAACACCCAGGTACCCATTTTACACTGATGGGTGAACAGGGACAACAGGTGTCTTATGGAAACACGTCCCTAATGTTTTCCATCCGTACCGGAGGAGATTCGAACCCCGGACCTCAGTGTGTGAGCTGAGTGCGCTAGCGATAGGAGCTACGGGAGCTACCTAGCAATTATTATAAAAAAAAGGCAAGATATCCATTGCCTGGCAAAAAAATAGTTATTGTGTGTGAAAAATATTTATTTTCGGAGATGTTAAGAAAAATAATGTTTTTGTTTTTGGTTTGAATGTTGCATCAGTGGCAGTCAATGAGTCGAGTAACAGTGCCACAGTAAACAAAGAAGTAGCGAACGCAAAGACGTGTTATTCCCGTATCTACCACTGACGGAGTAAGGTTCAGATACATTAGGTCATTTAAAGGTTGGGTCACCTTAGGTTAAGCTCATAACATTTTCACATAATAAAACAATGTTTATGCCACAACCACAATAATACCAGACACCAGGAATAAAAGGGTTACAAATGTAGTTTAATACAATAATTTATTGACAACGTTTCGCCCACACAGTGTTAGTTACCAATTATTAAAGACACTTGTCTTGTGTGTGTGTGTGTGTGTGTGTGACTGTGTACTCACGTGTGTGTGTATGTATGTGTACTCACGTGTGTGTGTGTGTGTGTACTCACGTGTGTGTGTGTGTGTGTGTGTGTGTATGTGTACTCACCTAGCTGTTGTGCTCACCTAGTTTTGGTTGCAAGGGTCGAGTCACAGCTCCTGGCCCCGTCTCTTCACTGGTCGCTACTAGGTCACTCTTCCTGCTCAATGAACTTTATCATACCTCTTCTTAAAGCAATGTATGGATCCTGCCTCCACTACATCACTTTCCAGACTGTTCCACTTCCTGGCAACTCTGTGACTGAAGAAATGCTTCCTAACATCCCTGTGATTCATCTGAGTCTTCAACTTCTAATTGTGACCCCTTGTTGATGTGTCCCATCTCTGGAACATCCTGTCTCTGTCCACCATGTCGATTTTTCTCAGTATTTTACATGTCGTTATCATATCCTTCCCTAATTTAATGTCCTTAACCTCTCCTCGTAGAACATACCCTTAACTCTGGGACAAGTCTTGTTGCAAACCTTTGCACTTTCTTTAATTTATTTACGTGCTTGGCTAGCTGTGGGTTCCAAACTTGTGCAACAGACTAGAATATAGGCCTAACGTACACGGTGTACGATTCCTTGAGATGTCGGAATGCTATTCTTAGGTTTGCTAGGCGCCTATATGCTGCAGCAGTTATTTGGTTGATGTGCGCCTCAGGAGATGTGCTCAGTATTATACACACTCCAAGATCCTTCTCCTTGAGTGAGGTTTGTAGTATCTGGCCCCCCTAGACTGTACTCCGTCTGCGGTCTTCTTTTCCCTTCCCCATGACTTTGCACTTGATGGGGTTCAACTCCAGGAGCCAGTTTCTGGACCAGGCCTAAAGCCTGTCCAGATTCCTTTGCAGTTATCCCTGGTCCTCGTGCGTGTGTGTCTACTCACTTATTTGTACTGACCTATTTGTGGGGTAAAGACATAGCTCCTGGCACCGCCTCTTCACTGATCGCTACTAGGTGATCTCTCTCCCTGCTCCATGAGCTTTATCATACCTCGTCTTAAAACTATGTATGGTTCCTGCCTCCACTACATCACTTGCCAGATAATTCCACTTCCTGTCGACTCTTTGACTGAAGAAATACTTCCTAACATCTCTTTGACTCATCTGAGTCTTCAACTTCCAACTGTGACCCCTTGTTTCTGTGTCCCCTCTCTGGACATCCTGTCTCTGTCCCCTTGTCTATTCCTCTCAGTTATCATGTCTTCAATAACCCTCTTCGTATGACATTCCCCTTAGCTCTGGAACTAGCTTTGTTGCAAACCTTTACTTTCTCTAATTTCGTGACGTGCTTGACCAGGTGTGGGTTCCAAACTGGTGCTGTATACCCCAGTATGGGCCTGACGTACACGGTGTACAGAATCTTGAACGATACCTTACTGCGGTATCGGAACGCTATACTCAGGTTTGCCAGGCGCCCATATGCTGCAGCAGTTATCTGGTTGATGTGTGCTTCAGATGTGCTCGGAATTATGCTCACCCCAAAATATTTTTCCTTAAGTGAGGTTTGCAGTCTTTGGCCACCTAGCCTATACTCTGTCTGCGGTCTTCTTTTCCCTTCCCTGATCTTCATGACTTTGCATTTGGCGGAGTTAAATTTGAGGAGCCAGTTGCTGGAGCACGCGTCTAGCCTGTCCAGGCCTCTTTGTAGTCCTGCCTGATCCTCATCTCATTTAATTCCCTCATTAACTTCACATCATCTGTGAACAGGAACACTTCTGAGTCTAGCCCTTCCACAATGTCATTCACATATACCAAAAGTAGCACTGGTTCTTGGACTGACCCCTGTGGAACCCCGCTCGTCACAGACGCCCACTGTGATACCTCATCACGTACCATGACTCGTTGTTGCCTCCCTGTCAGGTATTCTCTGATCAATTGCAGTGCCCTTCCTGTTATATGTGCCTGATCCTCTAGCTTTTGCACTAATCTCTTGTGAGGAACTGTGTCGAAGGCCTTCTTGCAGTTCAAAAAAATGCAAGCTACCCACCCCTCTCTCTTGTGTCTTACTTCCATTACCTTGTCATAAAACTCCAGTAGGTTTGTGACACAGGATTTGCCTTCCATGAATCCGTGCTGGTTGTCATTTATAAGCTTGTTCCATTCTAGGTGCTCCACCACTCTCCTCCTGATAATCTTCTCCATGACTTTGCATACTAAACACGTCAGTGACACTGGTCTATAGTTTAGTGCCTCGTTTCTGTCTCCTTTCTTAAAAATGGGAACTACATTTGCTGTCTTCCATACCTCAGGTAGTTGCCCAGTTTGAATGGATGTGTTGAAAATTGTGGTTAGTGGCACACACAGCGTCTCTGCTCCCTCACTAAGGACCCACGGAGAGATATTGTCCGGTCCCACCGCCTTTGAGGTATCAAGGTCATTTAGCAGCTTCTTTACCTCCTCCTCGGTTGATTGTATGTCATCCAACACTTGTTGGTATATTCCTTGTTAGTGTCCCCCTCTGTTCTGTCTTCACAGAGTCCTTTCTGTCACCACTGTAAATACATCCTTAAATCTCTTGATCATTTCTTGTGAGCTCCCCACCTTTGTTCCTCAACCTGATTACCTGGTCCTTGACTGTTGTCTTCCTCCTGATGTGGCTATACAACAACTTCAGGTCGGACTTGACTTTCGATGCTATATTGTTTTCATACTGTCGCTGGGCCTCCCTCCTTATCTGTGCACACTCGTTTCTGGCTCGTCGACTAATCTCTTTATTTTCTTGGGTCCTTTGTCTTCTGTACTTTTTCCATTCTCTAGTGCACTTAGTTTTTGCCTCCCTACACCTTCGGGTAAACCAAGGGCTCATTCTGGTCTTCACGTTATTTCTGTTGCCCTTGGAACAAACCTTTTCTCTGCCTCCTTGCATTTTGTTGTTATGTAGTTCATCATTTCGTTTACTGACTTTCCTACCAATTCTCTTTCCCAGCGAACCTCCTGCAGGAAGTTCCTCATACCTGTGTAGTCCCCCTTTTATAGTTTGTCTTTTTCCATCCTACTCCTGTTAACCTCTCCACTTGTAGCTCTACTATGTATTCAAAGCTCAGAACCACGTGATCACTAGCTCCAAGGGGCCTTTCATATGTGATGTCCTCAATGTCTGAGATACTCAGGGTGAACATGAGGTCCAGTCTTGCTGGTTCATCCTCCCCTCTCTCTCTCTCTGAGAGTGTCCCTAACATGTTGATGCATGAGGTTTTCCAGTACCACATCCATCATCTTGTCTCTCCATGTTTCGGGCCCCCATGTGGCTCCAGGTTTTCCCAATCAATCTCCTTGTGGTTCAAATCGCCCATAACTAGTATCTTTGCTCTACTCGTGTGAGCTCTTCTGGCCACCTCAGCTAGTGTGTCACCATTACTCTGTTGCTGTCTTCATATTCTTCTCTTGGCCTCCTGCTGTTCTGTGGCAGGTTATACATCACTGCAATTACTACCTTATGTCTCCCAGACGGAATTGTACCTACTATAGAATCCCTTTCGCCAATTTCGTCCATTCCTTCCATTTTCTCAAATCCCCATCGGTTTTTAATGTGCAAAGCAACTCCTCCCCTTCTGCTCCTTCTATCTTTCCTCAAGATCTGAAATCCGGGTGGGAAGATTGTGTCTGTTATCGTCCCAATGATTTTCTTTCATGCCACTCCTCACATTTATTTGTTATTCCATCCGCGTTCGTATACAAAACCTTTAACTTCTTTTCTAAAACTGTGGTCTGGGGAGAATGGTGAGGTTGGGGGAGTGGAAGCCCTGATGGGGACCAATGGGGGGTGCTGTGGGGGTGGGGTTTGTGATGAGGGGGTGGGAGCAGAGGGTAAAGTGTGGGGGTTTGGTTTAGATTTCTTGGTTGCATTGGGGTTGCAATGGTTGGAGTCCTTCTGTGGGTGGTTCTGAAGGAGGTTATGTTTGCTCTTCCACCTGGGTCTGGGTTCTCCTGCTCATCTTTGTCATTAACTCTCGTTCTTCCTTGTGTCTTCGTACCCTCTCTTTCAGTATCTGCCTTTCTTCTTGTGTTTTGTCTGGGTCAAGGTACACTCTTCGGTACTCCGGTTTGTCCCTTAGTCGTGCTTTCTCCTGCAGGATCCTGTTTTGAGCTGATTCTGCATTGAAAATCACTTTGACTGGCCATTTTTTTTCTCTTGTAAACTACCCAGTTCTCAGAATTTTTCAACTGGGTCATGTCCTCTCCTATTGCTTTCATGATACTTTCAATCGCTTTTTTCTTCTCCTGTTTTCTTGCTTCATAAGTTTCCCCTTCAACTTCCTGGAGCCTGTAGACAAAAACTGACCTTACCCTTTTGTCCTCCCACTGTATTTCCCATTGCATCCCTTTAGACTATTTAGTTCCTTCCATTGAAGTGTTCCTTCCTTCAATCTCTTTGCTAGCTGATGTCCCTGTGCTCAGTGGTCTGTCTTTTTTCCTGTTCAGCTTTTCCCAGGCACTACAATTGTCTGTTAGAGCCTCTGCTTAGCTCCTTCATTGTCTTTAGTCCCCTCATTTGTTTTTGATGTGCTCCTCATCTTTTACTGGGGTCCACATGGGTCTGATAGGGCCTCTGCATACAGTATGGACTCCTTTGTTCCCTACAGTCCCCTCTTCTGTGACTGATTAAGCAGTTCCTGATATCATGGCTGTACTGTCCTTCGGTTCTTTAAACGGTTTCAGATTTTTTAGTTCCTCTTTTAAGCTCTGATCTTAGCTTCTGCTGCTATGGCTTGTAGCTCCCATTTCTTGCTCTCTGCAGCTATCCTTCCTCCATTTTATTGTTGAGCTCTTATAACTTCCTTCCACACTCTTCCCTTTTCGTGAGCTCTGCCTTCCAATCTTCCCTCCCAGGCTCATCCAGCAGTCCCCTGGTTCTCCATCCGGCTCTTTGGTAACCCATCTTTTTTTTTACCCCAGAAAGAAGAGCTTATGTATTTTCGTGAGGGGGAAGGATAGGGGGTACAGGGAGAGAGGGGAAAGAGGAAGTGAGGAAAGGCAAGGGGGGAGGGAGAAAAATGGGGAGGAGGAGAAGGAAGATGAAGAAGAGGAAGTGGAAGAGGGGGGAGAGAGAGAGAGAGGGTGAGTGTGAGAGTGGAAGAGAGGAGTGTGGGGGAGTATATGTGGCAAAGGGTGGTTAGGATGTAGATGTGAGGCCTAATAGACTCTACACCAGGGAAGGAGAGGGAGGAGGAGGAGGAGGAAGAGGAAGGGGAAAAGGAAGGGGAGGAGAAGGAAGAGGAGGAGGAGGAGGAGTGAAGGGAGGAAGAGGGGGAGGAGGGAAAGGATGAGGTGGAAGAGGAGGAGGAGGAAAAAGAGGAAGAGGAGGAGAAGGAGGGGGTTGTGTGTGTGTGAATGCTGGGGTTTTCCTGTTCATTTGTTTAAGCCGTGCTATCTGGTGTGTGACTGGGGAGGTCCGGAGTTGATGTAGACGAATCATGCAACTATAATTGCCTACTACAGTGTGTATACTCACCTAATTGTACTCACCTAATTTTGGTTGCAGGGGTCGAGACTTAGCTCCTGGCCCCGCCTCTTCTCTGACCGCTACTAGGTCCTTCTCTCCCTGCTCCATGAACTTTATCATACCTCGTCTTAAAGCTATGTATGGTTCCTGCCTCCACTACATCACTTGCTAGGCTATTCCACTTCCTGACAACTCTATGACTGAAGAAATACTTCCTAACATCCCTTTGACTCATCTGAGTCTTCAACTTCCAATTGTGACCCCTTGTTTCTGTGTCCCCTCTCTGGAACATTCTCTCTCTGTCCACCTTATCTATTCCACGTAGTATTATGTATGTCGTTATCTTGTCTCTCCTAACCCTCTTGTCCTCCAGTGTCATCAGGCCGATTTCCCTTAACCTTTTTCATAGGACATTCCACTTAGCTCCGGAACTAACCTTGTTGCAAACCTTTGCACTTTCTCTAATTTCTTGGCGTGCTTGATCAGGTGTGGGTTCCAAACAGGTGCTGCATACTCCAATATGGACCTGGCGTACACAGTATACAGTATCTTGAACGATTCCTTACTAAGGTATCGGAGCGCTATTCTCAGGTTTGCCAGGCGCCCATATGCTGCACCAGTTATCTGGCTTATGTGTGCTTCCAGAGACGTGCTCAGTGTTATACTCACCCCAAGATCTTTCTCCATGAGTGAGGTTTGCAGTCTTTGGCCACCTAGCCTATACTATGTCTGCGGTCTTCTTTACCCTTCCCCGATCTTCATGACTTTGCATTTAGGGGGGTTTAACTCGATAAGCCAGCTGCTGGACCACGTGTCCAGCCTGTCCATGTCTCTTTGTAGTCCTGCCTGATCCTCAACTGATTTAATTCTCCTCATTAACTTCACATCATCTGCGAACAGGGACACATCTCAGTCTATCCCTTCCATCATAACATATACATACAAACATATACCAAAAATAGCACTGGTCCTAGGATGACCCTTGTGGGACCCCGCTCGTCACAGGCGCCCACTGTGATACCTCATCACGTACCATGTCTCGCTGTTGCCTCCCTGTCAGGTATTCTCTGATCCATTGCAGTGCCCTTCCTGTTATACGTGCCTGATCCTCTAGCTTCTGCAGTCAACCCACCCCTCTCTCTCGTGTCTTACCTCTGTTACCTTGTCATAAAACTCCAGGAGGTTTGTGACACAGGATTTGCCTTCCCTGAATCCGTGCTGGTTGTCATTTAATAACTTGTTCCGTTCTAGGTGCTCTACCACTCTCCTCCTGATAATCTTCTCCATGACTTTGCATACTATACAGGTCAGTGACACTGGTCTATAGTTTAGTGCCTCGTTTCTGTTTCCTTTCTTAAAAATGGGAACTACATTTGCCGTCTTCCATACCTCAGGTAGCTGCCCAGTTTCGAGTGATGTGTTGAAGATCGTGGTTAGTGGCACACACAGCGTCTCTGCTTCCTCTCTAAGGACCCACGGGGAGATGTTGTCCGGTCCCTTCGCCTTTGAGGTATCAAGGTCACTTAGCAGCTTCTTCACTTCCTCCTCAGCTGTGTGTATGTCATCCAACACTTGTTAGTATATTCCTTGTTAGTGTCCCCCTCTGTTCTGTCTTCCAAGAGACCTTCCTGTCTCCACTGTAAATACTTCCTTAAATCTCATGTTGATCTCCTCACATACCTCTTGATCGTTTCTTGTGAGCTCCCACCTTCTTTCCTCAGCCTGATCACCTGGTCTTTGACTGTTGTCTTCCTACTAATGTGGCAATACAGCAGTTTCGGGTCAGACTTGACTTTCGATGATATGTTGTTTTCGTACTGTCGCGGGGCCTACCTTCTTATCTGTGCATACTCGTTTCTGGCTCGTCGACTAATCTCCTTATTTTCCCGGGTCCTTTGTCTTCTGTACTTTTTCTATTCTCTAGTGCACTTAGTTTTTGCCTCCCTACTCCGGGTAAACCAAGAGCTCGTTCTGGTCTTTTCATTATTTCTGTTGCCCTTGGGAACAAACCTTTCCTCTGCCTCATTGCATTTTGTTGTTACGTTTTCCATCATTTCGTTTACTGACTTTCCTACCAATTCTCTGTCCCACTGAACCTCCTGCAGGAAGTTCCTCATACCCGTGTAATCCCCCCTTTTATAGTTTGGCTTTTCCCATTCAGATCATGTTACCCTCTCCACTTGTAACTCTACTTTGTATTCAAAGCACAGAACCACATGATCACTAGCTCCAAGGGGCCTCTCATATGTGATGTCCTCAATGTCTGAACTGCTCAGGGTGAACACGAGGTCCAGTCTTGTTGGTTCGTCCTCCCCTCTCTCTCTGGTAGTGTCCTTAACATGTTGATGCATGAGGTTTTCCAGTACCACATTCATCATCTTGGCTCTCCATGTTTCGGGACCCCCGTGTGGCTCCAGGTTTTCCCAATCGATCTCCCTGTGGTTGAAATCGCCCATAACCAGTGTGTGTGTGTGTTTGGGTGTGGGCATGAGAGTGGGTGAGTGTGAATGAGAGTGTGAGCGCATGATAGTGTGAAGGAGAGTGTGTGGTAGAGAGTGGGTTAGAGTGTATGTGTGAGCGGTCACTGTTTACAAGGGTGCCTACTGTTCATGTACGTGTGTGTACGCACAAGCATAATGTGTGTGTACTCACCTAGTTGTGGTTGCAGGGGTCGATTCACAGCTCTTATACCTTACCTTTGAAGAGTTTCGAGAGTATCTACTCTCTGAGCCCGGCCATGGGCCAGGCTCGTCTGGTGCTTGCCTGGTCAACCAGGCTGTTGCTGCTGGAGGCCCGCTGCCCCACATATCCATCACAGCCTGGTTGATCTGGCACCTGGTGAAGATATTTGTCAGTTTCCTCTTGAAGGCTTCTACACTGGTTCCAGCCGTGTTTCGGATATCTTCTGGTAAGATGTTGAATAGTCTGGGACCCCGGATGTTAATACAGTGCTCCCGTATTGTCCCCACCGCACCCCTGCTCCTCACTGGGTTTATTTTACACTTTCTCCCATATCTCTCACTCCAGTATGTTGTTATGGCAGTGTGCAGATTTGGGACCAGGCCCTCAAGTACTTTCCATGTATATATTATCATGTATCTCTCTCTCCTCCGCTCCAATGAGTACATGTTCAAGACTTGAAGGCGTTCCCATGACTCTTCACTAGCCGCTACTGGGTCACTCTTCCTGCTCCATGAGCTTCATCATACCTCTTCTTAAAGCTGTGCATGGATCCTGCCTCCACTACATCGCTTCCCAAACTATTCCTCTTCCTCACTACTCTATGACTGAAGAAATACTAGTCCCTTAGCTTCGGGACTAGTCTTGTTGCAAACCTTTGCACTTTCTCTAGTTTCCTTATGTGCTTGGCTAGGTGAAAGTTCCAAACTGGTGCTGCATACTCCAATATGGGCCTAACGTACACAGTGTACTGGGTCCTGAACGATTCCTAATTAAGATGTCGGAATGCTGTTCTTAGGTTTGCTAGGCGCCCGTATGCTGCAGCAGTTATTTGGTTGATGTGCGCCTCAGGAGATGTGCCCGGAGTTATACTCACAACAAGATCTTTTTCCTTGAGTGAGGTTTGTAGTCTCTGGCCCCCCCTAGACTGTTCTCCGTCTGCAGTCTTCTTTGCCCTTCCCCAATCTTCATGACTTTGCACTTCGTGGGGTTCAACTCCAGGAGCCAGTTGCTGGACCAGGCCTGCAGCCTGTCCAGATCCCTTTGTAGTTATGCCTGGTCCTCGTACGATTGGATTCTTCTCATCAACTTCATATCATCTGGAAACAGGGACACTTCGTAGTCTATTCCTTCCGTTATGTCGTTCACAAGTACCAGAAACAGCACCGGTCTTAGGACTGACCCCTGTGGAACCCCACTCGTCACAGGCGCCCACTCTGACACCTGTACCATGACTCCCTGTTGTCTTCCTGACAGGTATTCCCTGATCCATTGTTGTGCCTTCCCTGTTATTCCTGCCTAGTCCTCCAGTTTTTGCACTAATCTCTTGTGTGGATCGGTCAAACGCCTTCTTACAGTCAAAGAAAATGCAATCTACCCACCCCTCTCTCTCTTGTCTTACTGAACATAAGAACATAAGATCATAAGAAAGGAGGAACACTGCAGCAGGCCTGTAGGCCCATACTAGGTAGGTCCTTCACATTCCATCCCACTAACATAATATTTGTTCAACCCAATCTTCACCACTCAAATCCAACCCCTCTCACTCATGAATTTATCCAACCTAAATTTGAAACTACCCAAGGTCCTTGCTTCAATAACCCTACTAGGCAGACTGTTCCACTCATCAACTACGCTATTACCAAACCAATATTTTCCTATATCCTTTCTAAATCTAAACTTATCCAATTTGAATCCATTATTGCGGGTTCTCTCTTGGAGAGATATCCTCAAGACCTTATTTATATCCCCCTTATTAATACCCATCTTCCACTTATATACCTCGATCATGTCTCCCCTCATTCTTCGTCTTACAAGTGAATGTAATTTAAGATTATTCAATCTTTCTTCATATGGATGATTTCTAATGCTATGAATTAACTTTGTCATTCTACGCTGAATGTTTTCTAACGAATTATTATCCATTCTGTAATATGGAGACCAGAACTGAGCTGCGTAATCTAGAGGAGGCCTTACTAACGATGTATAAAGCTGTAATATAACCTCTGGACTTATGTTGTTTACACTTCTTGATATAAATCCCAGTAATCTGTTTGCCTTATTACGTACGCTTAGGCATTGCTGTCTTGTTTAAGGCTGCTGCTTACCATAACCCCCAAGTCCTTTTCGCAATCTGTATGGCTAAGTTCTACGTTATTTAACTTATAAGTGCTTGGGTTATGGACACTCCCGAGCTTCAGAACCTTGCATTTATCTACATTGAACTGCATCTGCCACTTTTCTGACCAGGAATTGAGTTTGTCTAAATTCTCCTGAAGTTCCCTGACATCTTCGTTTGAATCAATTATTCTACCTATCTTCGTGTCATCGGCGAATTTGCTCATATCACTAGTAATTCCCTCATCAAGGTCATTGATATATATTATAAACAACAACGGGCCTAAGACTGATTCCTGTGGAATCAATAACCCTACTAGGCAGACTGTTCCACTCATCAACTACGCTATTACCAAACCAATATTTTCCTATATCCTTTCTAAATCTAAACTTATCCAATTTGAATCCATTATTGGGGTTCTCTCTTGAGAGATATCCTCAAGACCTTATTTATATCCCCTTATTAATACCCATCTTCCACTTATATACCTCGATCATGTCTCCTCATTCTTCGTCTTACAAGTGAATGTAATTTAAGATTATTCAATCTTTCTTCATATGGATGATTTCTAATGCTATGAATTAACTTTGTCATTCTACGCTGAATGTTTTCTAACGAATTATTATCCATTCTGTAATATGGAGACCAGAACTGAGCTGCGTAATCTAGAGGAGGCCTTACTAACGATGTATAAAGCTGTAATATAACCTCTGGACTTATGTTGCTTACACTTCTTGATATAAATCCCAGTAATCTGTTTGCCTTATTACTGTACGCTTAGGCATTGCTGTCTTGTTTAAGGCTGCTCTACATAACCCCAAGTCCTTTTCGCAATCTGTATGGCTAAGTTCTACGTTATTTAACTTATAAGTGCTTGGGTTATGGACACTCCCGAGCTTCAGAACTTGCATTTATCTACATTGAACTGCATCTGCCACTTTTCTGACCAGGAATTGAGTTTGTCTAAATTCTCCTGAAGTTAACAACAACGGGCCTAAGACTGATTCCTGTGGAACACCACTTGTTACAGATCCTAACTCGAATTTAACCCCATTTATGCACACTCTCTGCTTCCTATTAGTGAGCCATGACTTGATCCATGACAGCACTTTTTTCCCAATGCCATGAGCTGCCACTTTCTCTAACAGTCTCTGGTGCTGTACTCTATCAAAAGCCTTACTAAAATCTAAATAAACATTGTCGAATTCTTTATCGTGATCAACAGCCTCAAAAGCTTTACTGAAGAAGGTTAATAAATTAGATAGGCAGGAACGGCCCCTCGTGAATCCATGCTGAGTATCATTAATCAAATTATGGTTATCTAGATGGCTTCTAATAATATCAGCTATAATTGACTCTAATAGTTTGCCTGCAATTGAGGTAAGGCTTATTGGGCGGTAATTTGATGGTAGTGACTTGTCCCCTTCTTTAAAAATAGGAATTACATTAGCCATCTTCCACATATCAGACACTACACCTGTTTGAAGAGATAAATTAAAAATGTTAGATATTGGTTCACAGAGTTCCATTTTGCATTCCTTAAGAACCCTTGCAAAAAGCTCATCAGGACCTGGCGATTTATTTTGTTTCAGTCGGTCTACTTGTTTCAAAACCATTTCGCTAGTGACTGTGATATTACATAATTTATCTTCTTCAGGGACACTATAAAAATTAATTACTGGGATATTATTAGTGTCTTCCTGTGTGAAAACCGAGAGAAAATAATTATTTAAAATAGAGCATATAATTCTCCTTGTCAGTAAGATGCCCAGAGTTATTTTTAAGGGGACCTATCTTATCCCTAACTTTTGTTCTATAAACCTGAAAAACTTTTTGGTTTAGTTTTGAATCCTAGCAACTTTAATTTCATAGTCCCGTTTAGCTTTTCTTATACCCTTTTAACGTCCTCTTAATGTCAGTATACTGATTTATAAGAATACCCTCACCTCTATTTATGTGCCTATAAATTCCTTTCTTCTTCTCTAAAAGATATTTGAGGCTATTATTCATCCATTTTGGGTCATTTCTACTTGATCTAATTTCTTTATACTGGATAAATGTTCTTTGGGCTGCCTGTATAGTGTTAAGAAAGCTGTCATATTGATAGCCTTCGTTACCCCAGTCCACAGTTGATAAGTGTTCTCTAAGCCCATTATAATCTGCTAAGCGAAAGTCTGGGACTGTTACTGAATTATCCCTACTATCATACATCCATTCAATGCTAAATGTAATTGACTTGTGGTCGCTTGTGCCGAGTTCTTCTGTAATTTCTCAATTATTAACAAGGGATTCCTTGTTTGCCAGAACCAAGTCAAGTAGGTTATTTCCCCTTGTAGGTTCTGTCACAATCTGCTTCAAAAAACAATCCTGAACTACTTCTAAAAAGTCGTTAGATTCCAAATTTCCTGTCAAGAAATTCCAATCAATCTGACTAAAGTTAAAGTCCCTAGAATTACTACATTATCATTCCTTGTGGCCTTAACAATTTCCTCCCAAAGTAGTCTCCCTTGTTCCCTATTTTAGTTTGGAGGACAGTATATCACGCCTAAAATCAATTTTTCACACGCCTCTGAAAATTCTATCCAGACAGACTCTGTATGTATTATTTCAGACTTTATACCCGTTTTTATGCAACAATTTAAATGATCACGGACATAGAGTGCCACCCCACCCCGATTCCCGATACTTCTGTCTACTTGGAACAATTTAAAACCCTGAATGTGACATTCAGCAGCCATGTCCCGATTTTTCATATTAAACCATGTCTCAGTTATTGCAAAAACATCAATATTACCTGCACTTGCAACTAATCTCAATTCGTCCATCTTATTTCTCGCACTACTGCTATTAGTATAACCCTCCCTTCTCTTTACTCTTCTTGTTCATTTCTGTTTTTCCACTATACGTATTGCTGTCCTTGTCACCTAGTGCCGCTGACTTTCCAATATCCACCTTATTCTGCCTATTACTAGTTCCCCTAAAATTCATAACATTACTACACTGGGACTTCACTGTTTTCCCCCCATAACCCATACCACTAACGTTTTCTAGTTTAAAGCCCTAACACTCCCTCCACTGCAGTTGCCAGTGCCCCCACCCCAGACCTAAATAAGTGAACCCCATCCCTGGCATACATGACATTTCTGCCATAGAAGAGGTCCCAGTTGTCAATGAATGTTACTGCATTTTCCTTACAGTATTTGTCCAGCCAGCAATTGACACCAATTGCCCTGGACAACCATTCATTTCCAACTCCTCTCCTTGGCAAAGTACCACATATGACAGGGTTCCCACCCATCTTAATAATTCTGTCTATTGCTGACCTATAGCTGCTAATCAGCTCCTCACTCCTACGTCTGCCAACATCGTTGCCTCCAGCACTGAGACTGATAATAGGATTGCTCCCATTACCTCTCATGATGTCGTCCAGACGGCTAACAATATCCTTCATCCCAGCTCCAGGATAACACACCCTCTGCCTCCTATTTCTATCCTTAAGACAAAATTCCCTGTCCATAAACCTAATCTGACTGTCCCCAACTAAAACAATGTTCTTACTTCGACTGGCGGTGTGCATGACGTTCTCGACGGTCTTTGTAGAGATGGTCTTCGCTGGGATGTTTTCACATTCGTCTGATAACAAGGAAAAAGAGTTGCTGGAATTCACACCAGTCTCCTTGACCTTCTTCAACTACAGCTTCGTCCCTTCAGATCCGACTAGCATCCATTCGTTGGTCTGATCATTGGCGACATTGTTCAGGGGATAATCCTTGCATATACCCTTCAAACGTTGAATTTTCTTCTAGCTTCCGTTAATTCCGCCTTAAGTTGAGATATAGCTGCTCGTAGTCGAGGGAAGCCATCATCCAATCTCAGGTAGCTAAGAACGGAGAGCACAGTAGAAAAGTCTTCACAGAGCAAAGATGGTTCAGTCCACAGAGAGTACACTAGACACGTCCTCACTGAGCTAAGTACAGGTCTGTACACTAGGCCTGTTGTATGTGTGTGTGTGTGTGTGTGTGTGTGTGCGTGTGTGTGTTGTCTCACCTATTTGTACTCACCTATTTGTGGTTGCAGGGTCCGAGTCAGGCTCCTGGCCCCGCCTCTTCACTGATTGCTACTAGGTCCTCTCTCTCCCTGCTCCATGAGCTTTATCAAACCTCGTCTTAAAACTATGTATGGTTCTTGCCTCCACTACGTCGCTTTCTAGGCTAATCCACTTCCTGACAACTCTATGACTGAAGAAATACTTCCTAACATCCCTTTGACTCATAGGAGTCTTCAACGTCCAATTGTGACCCCTTGTTTCTGTGTCCCCTCTCTGGAACATCTTGTCTCTGTGCACCTTATCTATTCCTCGCAGTATTTTATATGTCGTTATCATGTCTCCCCTAACCGTCCTGTCTTCTAGTATCGTCAGGCCGATTTCCCTTAACCTTTCTTCGTAGGACAATCCCCTTAGCTCTGGGACTAGTCTTGTTGCAAACCTTTGCACTTTCTCTAATTTCTTGACGTGCTTGACCAGGTGTGGGTTCCAAACTGGCGCTGCATACTCCAGTTTGGGCCTGACGTATATGGTGTACAGAGTCTTGAATGATTCCTTAGTGAGGTATTGGAACGCTATTCTTAGGTTTGCCAGCCGCCCGTATGCTGCAGCAGTTATCTGATTGATGTGTGCCTCAGGAGATGTGCTCGGTATTATACTCACCCAAGATCTTTTCCTTGAGTGAGGTTTGCAGTCTTTGGCCACCTAGACTATACTCTGTTTGCAGTCTTCTTTGCCCTTCCCCGATCTTCATGACTTTACATTTGGCAGGGTTAAATTCAAGGAGCCAGTTACTGGACCAGGCTTGTAGCCTGTCCAGGTCTCTTTGTAGTCCTGCCTGATCCTCGACTGATTTAATTCTTCTCATTAACTTCACATCATCTGCAAACAGGACACTTCTGAGGCTATTCCTTCCGTTATGTCATTCACATATACCAAAAACAGTAGAGGTCCTAGGACTGACCCTTGTGGAACCCCACTCGTCACAGGTGCCCACTCTGACACCTCGTCACGTACCATGACTCGTTGTTGCCTCCCTCTCAGATATTCTCTGATCCATTGCAGTGCCTTTCCTGTTACGTGTGCCTGATCCTCTAGCTTTTGCATTAACCTCTTGTGAGGAACTGTGTCGAACGCCTTCTTGCAGTCCAAGAAAATGCAGTCTATCCACCCCTCTCTCTCGTGTCTTACTTATGTTACCTTGTCATAAAACTCCAGTAGGTTTGTGACACAGGATTTTCCTTTCCTGAAACCGTGCTTGTTGTCGTTTATAAGCTTGTGTCTTTCTAGGTGCTCCACCACTCTCCTCCTGATGATCTTCTCCATGACTTTGCATACTCTACACGTCAGTGACACAGGTCTGTAGTTTAATGCCTCGTGTCTGTCTCCTTTCTTAAAAATTGGGACTACATTTGCCATCTTCCACACCTCAGGTAGCTGCCCAGTTTCAATAGATGTGTTGAAGATTTTTGTTAGTGGCACACTCAACATCTCTGCTCCCTCTCTAAGGACCCAAGGAGAAATGTTGTCCGGTCCCACCGCTTTTGAGGTATCGAGTTCACATAGCAGCTTCTTCACCTCCTCCTCGGTTGTGTGTATTTCATCCAGCACTTGTTGGTATACCTCCCTATTCTGAATTCCTGGAGTCCTTCCTGTCTCCTCTGTAAAGACTTCTTTAAATCTCATGTTGAGCTCCTCACATACCTCTTGGTCGTTTCTTGTGAACTCCCCACCTTCCTTCCTCAGCCTGATCACCTGGTCCTTGTGTGTGTGTGTGCCTGTGTTGTGCACGCGCGCGCGAGCGTGCGTGAGAATGAACTGGTAGGTGAGTATTCCTGCATGTTCTTGTGCGCTGGTGTTTGAACATCGTTAGTGCGGGGGCAGCCAGTGAGACATCATGAGTAAGAACTTAAGAACAAAAGAAAGGAGGAACACTGCAGCAAGCCTGTTGGCCCATACTAGGCATGTCCTTCACAATCCATCCCACTAGCCCAACCCAATTTTCAATGCTACCCAAGCAAGCAGCAACAAACAAACGCCAATTGGATCGTTAACACATTCCATGCACACCACCCCAAATACACTCAGTATCCATTCGTTTCTTTTTTCATGTATGTATCTACGAGAGGCTCAACTGCATGAAGGCAGCCGTGCAACAGTGATGACTGTGCGTGAAAGAAATTCATTGATTTGTGTTTTGGATGGTTGGGGAGTGAGTCAGTTGATCGATTATTCAGTGAGTGGGTGGAGGTCTAGACTATCTCTCTCTCTCTCTCTCTCTGAAATTTGCTGTATTTTCTCTCTGTATTTTGCCGTGTTTTGTTGAAGAATACATTAGTATTCGGTAAATAGTTGGCCAGTGAGGGATCCAAAGTCTATCGACTACACGAGGCTTAATTAAGGCTGCACAAAATCCACTCAAAACCAGACAAGAATACTATAAGCTTAAAATATAGAGATTAAAGTAAACTGTCAGTGTGTATTTGCTGAGAGAAATACAGCTGTCAGGGTGTATGTGCTGTGCCGCTGCTCTCTACAACTGACGCTACACTAGAAAGGAACGTCACTAAATTATATTATTACTATTCTACATTTGCAAAGTAAAAATTATATCAGTAATTTGTCTAAATTATGAAATGTGTATGTGTGTTTGTGTATATGCATGCTCATGTCTATATTTATTTATCTACACTCACACATACACACACACACATACACACACACACACACACACACACACACACACACACACACAATGGAAGAAGTATAGAAGGCAAAGGACCCAGGAGAATAAGGAGAGCAGTCGTAGAGCCACAAATGAATATGCACAGGTAAGAAGGGAAGCCCAAAGACAATACGAGAATGACATAACAGCGAAAGCAAAATCTGACCCAAAGCTGTTGTACAGCCACATCAGGAGGAGAACAACAGTCAAGGACCAGGTGATCAGGCTGAGGAAGGAAGGATTGGAGGTCACAAGAAATGACCACGAAGTGTGTGAGGAGCTCAACATGAGATTCAAAGAGGTGTTCACAGAGGAAATAGAAGGACCTCCAGAAAGGAGGAGAGGTAGGGTACACCATCAGGTGTTGGACAAAATACACACAACTGAGGAGGAAGTGAAGAGGCTACTAAGCGAGCTAGATACCTCAAAGGCGATGGGGCCGGATAACATCTCTCCATGGGTCCTGAGAGAGGGAGCAGTGGAGCTATGTGTACCCCTAACAACAATCTTCAACACGTCTATCGAAACAGGGCAACTACCAGAGGTATGGAAGACAGCAAATGTAGTTCCAAGTTTTTAAAAAAGGAGACAGAAACGTAGCACTAAACTACAGACCAGTGTCACTGACATGTATAGTATGCAAGGTCATGGAGAAGATTATCAGGAGAAGAGTGGTGGAGCATCTAGAAAGGAATGAGCTTATCAACGACGGCCAACACGGTTTCAGGGACGGGAAATCCTGTGTCACAAACCTACTGGAGTTCTACGACAGGGTGACAGCAGTAAGACAAGAGAGAGAGCGGTGGGTAGATTGCATATTCTTGGACTGTAAGAAGGCGTTTGACACAGTCCCACACAAGAGATTAGTGCAGAAGCTGGAGGACCAGGCAGGGATAACAGGGAAGGCACTACAATGGATCAGGGAATACCTGTCAGGAAGACAGCAGCGAGTCATGGTCCGTGGCGAGGTGTCAGAGTGGGCGCCGGTGACGAGTGGGGTTCCACAGGGGTCAGTCCTAGGACCGGTGCTGTTTCTGGTATTTGTGAACGACATGACGGAAGGAATAGACTCCGAAGTGTCCCTGTTTGCAGATGATGTGAAGTTGATGAGGAGAATTCAATCGGACGAGGACCAGGCAGAACTACAAAGGGATCTGGACAGGCTGCAAGCCTGGTCCAGCAATTGGCTCCTGGAGTTCAACCCCACCAAGTGCAAAGTCATGAAGATTGGGGAAGGGCAAAGAAGACCGCAGACGGAGTACAGTCTAGGGTGCCAGAGACTACAAACCTCAATCAAGGAAAAAGATCTTGGGGTGAACATAACACCAGGCACATCTCCTGAGGTGCACATCAACCAAATAACTGCTGCAGCATACGGGCGCCTAGCAAACCTAAGAACAGCATTCCAACATCTTAATAAATAATCGATCAGGACCATGTACACTGTGTACGTTAGGCCCATACTGGAGTATGCAGCACCAGTTTGGAACCCACATTTAGCCAAGCACGTAAAGAAGCTAGAGAAAGTGCAAAGGTTTGCAACAAGACTAGTCCCGGAGCTAAGGGGTATGTCCTACGAGGAGAGGTTAAGGGAAATCGACCTGACGACACTGGAGGACAGGAGAGATAGGGGGGACATGATAACGACATATAAAATACTGAGAGGAATTGACAAGGTGGACAGAGACAGAATGTTCCAGAGATGGGACACAGCAACAAGGGGACACAGTTGGAAGTTGAAGACTCAGATGAATCACAGGGAAGTTAGGAAGTATTTCTTCAGTTACTGAGTGGTCGGGAAGTGGAATAGCTTGGGAAGCGATGTAGTGGAGGCAGGTTCCATACACAGCTTTAAGAAGAGGTATGATAAGGCTCATGGCGCAGGGAGAGTGACCCAGTAGCGGCCAGTGAAGAGGCGGGGCCAGGAGCTATGTCTCGACCCTGCAACCACAACTAGGTGAGTACAACTAGGTGAGTACACACACACATACGAATACGGATGTGAGAAATTGTGCGGATGTTCCGCGAATGTGGATGCGGATTCGGATATTCGATACATCACTAACTTGTACTCACTGGAGCGCAGGCGAGAGAGATACATCATAATCTACACCTGGAAAATCCTGGAGGGACTGGTCCCTAATCTGCACACAGAAATCACTCCCTACGAAAGCAAAAGATTTGTCAGACGATGCAACATACCCCCACTGAAAAGTAGGGGCGGCATTAGTACACTAAAAGATTAGTGTCCGGGGCCCAAGACTGTTCAGCAGCCTCCCACCAGCCATAGGGGGAATTACCAATAGGCCCCTGGTTGTCTTAAAGAGGGGTAGGTTTTGTGTGGGTGGTGGCTTAGGCACGCTGGGTAAGCTGGCGTTCCACGTGCGCGTCTGGCTGGCACTAGGAATTCACATGGTATTAAGCCTGAGTGGCTTAATAAGCCACAATTGTACCACAGGGATGGTGATTGTCACTCTGAGCAGAGTTTTACTGGTAGCACAGAGCAGTACAGTACATGCAGACAATAACTTCAAGGATGATCTTGCTTGGCTTCTCTCCCAGCTGGGTTGTTAAGCTGGCTTAAACACTTTACACTGGCTAGGTTGGGATGGCTTGAATGCTTGTAACTCTACACACAGCATGAATGAAGCAGGCTGGGTGACTGGCTTAGGCAGGCTTGGTGGCTTAGGCTCTTCCCTACAGACTGGCTTAATTTGCAAAACCCGGATCAACTCCTTGTAGGTTAGGAAATAAGCAAATAAGGCACAAATCAACTAACCAGGAAGATGTTTAGACAAGGCTGGATGATGCTGGCTTGGTTGTGGGTTGTGTCGTCTGGTGGACTCACTTGGTCATACACAATATCCAACTGGCTTGGTAGAATAATCTCCTTAAATCTGCGTAATATTCACAATCACGAACACACCGCTGTCACCATTTGTCGTGGGGGTTCGTGAGGAGATACTGGAGTAAGAAAAACACGTTGGATGTCTTAGAGGCGTATAATTAAGAGAGTCTTGAGGAGAAGCCCAGGAGCCTTGCCTTGTCCAATCTATTCCTAGTGGGAACTGACTGCGAGGCCTCTGGCCTACTGTTCACATTTGATGGGTTTCGTGACGTCACAGCTAGCAAGGGAGCCTATCTATAAAGTAGCTGGGATTGTGTAGTGTTGTGTTACTGTGTACTGACACAGTAACACTACTGACGCCGGGTCACCATCTGGAGAAGACCCGGGGCGGATGTACCGGCGAAACTACTACAATACAATACACTACTGACAACACACACACACACACACGCAAACACACACACACACACACACACACACACACACACACACACCACACACACACACACACACACACACGCACTCAGGGCCAGGAGATGAGTCTCGACCCCTGCAACCACAATTAGGTGAGTACACACACACACACACACACACACACACACACATCGACGTGGTACTGAAAAACCTGATGCACCAACATGTCAGGGACACGACCAGAGAGAGAGGAGAAGATGAACCAGCAAGACTGGACCTTGTCTTCACCCTGAACAGCTCAGATATTGAAGACATAACACACGAGAGCCCCTGGGAGCCAGTGACCATATGGTGCTGAGCTTTGAGTACATTGTAGAGCTACAGGTGGAGAGGGAAAACGGTACCGAAAGAGACAAACCAGACTTTAAAGAGGAAACTACATGGGCATGAGGAATTTCCTGCAGGAGGTTCAGTGGGAAAGGGAAATGGAAGGACAGACAAAAATGAAATGATGGAATACGTAGGGGCAAAGTGCAAGGAGGCAGAGGAACGGTTTATACCCAGAGGAAAAGATTAAACAGGAAGGCCAGAAAGAGCCCTGTTTACCCAAAGGTGCAGGGAGGCAAAGACTCAGAGTGTCAGAGAATGGAAAAGGTACAGAAGGCAAAGAACCCAAGTAACAAAGAGATTAGTAGAAGAGCTAGAAACAGTATGCACAGGTACGGAGGAGGCCCAGAAACAGTACGAAAATGACATAGCATATAAGTTAGGTCCGACCCGAAACTGATGTACAGTCACATCAGAAGGAAGACAACAGTCAAGGACCAGGTGATAAGGCTGAGGAGAGAAGATGGGGAACTCACAAGTAACGATCAAGAGGTATGTGAGGAGCTCAACTTGAGTTTAAGGAAGTATTCACAGTGGAGGAAGGAAGGCAGCTGGGTAGATAGGACGGGGTGCATCACCAACAAGGGATGTATCAAGTGCTAGAGGGCATACACACAACTAAGGAGGAGGTGATGCAGTTACTCAGTGACCTCGATAACTCAAAGGCGATGGGTCCGGACAATATCTCCCCGTGGGTTCTTCGGGAAGGAGCTGAGGTACTGAGTGTGCCACTTACCATAATATTCAACACATCCCTTGAAACTGGGCAGCTACCTGAGGTATGGAAGAAGGCCAACGTAGTCCCCATCTTTAAAAAAGGAGACAGAAAAGAGGCACTAAACTATAGACTGGTGTCACTTACGTGTATAGTGTGCAAAGTCCTGTAGAAAATCATCAGGAAAAGAATGGTGGAGCACCTCGAGCTGAACAGGATAATAAACACCAGACAGCACGGATTCCGGGAAGGCAAATCCTGTGTAACAAACCTCCTAGAGTTCTATGATAAAGTAACAAATGTAAGGCAAGAGAGAGAAGGGTGGGTTGATTGCATTTTCCTGGACTGCAGGAAGGTCTTCGACACAGTTCCTCACATGAGATTAGTAAAGAAGTTGGAAGAACAAGCATGTATAACAGGAAGGGCACTGGAATGGATCAGGGAATACCTCTCAGGGAGGCAACAACGGGTCATGGTGCGTGATGAGGTATCACAGTGGGCGCCTGTGAAGAGCGATGTACCGCAGGGGTCAGTCCTAGGACCAGTTTTATTCTTGGTATATGTAAATGACATGACGGACGGGATAGACTCAGAAGTGTCTCTGTTCGCAGACGATGTGAAATTAATGAGGAGAATCACATCGGAAGAGGACCAAGCAGGACTTCAAACAGACCTGGACAAGCTTGACATCTGGGCTTGCAACTGGCTTCTCGAATTCAGTCCCACCAAATACAAAGTCATGAAGATCGGAGAAGGGCAAAGAAGACCGCTGACAGAGTACAGGCTAGGCGTACAAAGGCTACAAACCTCGGCAAAGGAAAAAGACATTGGGGTGAGTATAACGCCAAGCACGTCTCCGGAGGCACACATCAACCAGATAACTGCGGCAGCATATGGGCGACTGGTAAACCTAAGATTAGCGTTCCGTTACCTTAACAAGGAATCGTTCAAGACACTGTACACCGTGTACGTCAGGCCCATACTAGAATATGCAGCACCAGTCTGGAACCCACACCTCGTCAAGCATGTAAAGAAACTAGAGAAAGTGCAAAGGTTTGCAACAAGGTTAGTTCCACAATTCAGGGGTCTGTCCTATGAAGAAAGGTTGAGGGAAATAGGACTAACAACACTGGAAGAAAGAAGGGTCAGAGGAGACATGATAACGACATACAAAATACTGTGGGGAATCGACAAGGTAGACAGTGACAGGATGTTACAGAGAGGGAACACAGAAACAAGGGGACACAACTGGAAGCTGAAGACTCAGATGAGTCAAAGGGATGTTAGGAAGCATTTCTTCAGCCAAAGAGTAGTCAGGAAGTGGAATAGTCTGGAGAAAGATATAGTGGAGGCAGGAACCATACATAGTTTTAAGATAAGGTATGATAAAGCTCATGGAGCAGGGAGAGCAGAGACCCAGTAGCGGACAGCGAAGAGGTGGGGCCAGGAGCTGAGTCTCGACCCCTGCAACCACAATTAGGTGAGTACAATTAGGTGAGTAAACACATACCGCCCCGATGGCATGGTGGCTAGCGCTCTTGCTTCACGCACGGAGGGCCCGGTTCAATTTCCGGCGGGGCCGAAACATTTCGAATTGTTTCCTTACACACACACACACACATACACACACACACACACACACACACACATATATACAACAGGCCTAGTGTCTAATCGACATGTGCCTAGGACAAAATGGTAACTAACATACACAACACACAAGGGGTCAGTCCTGGGACCCATGCTGTTTCTGGTATTTGTGAATGACATGAC
>WNWK01007239.1:0-96235 GCA_009830355.1 Cherax destructor | reverse complement strand
ATACAATGGGAGTAGCCCTCACTAAATAATTCAAGAACTAGCTCTATTATTTATTGCAATAATACAGATCTAAGGTGGTAAGGCAGGGTCAAGGCAATGCAAGTGAAGAAAATTTACAAACAAATAATAGGTCAGTTAAAACATTTGAGCACAACATGCATGAGAATGAAAAATCAAATTTTTACAAAAAACAGGATAAAGCCTTTTCATCTGAAATCTCAACACTGATAAAGCTTATTTAATGTCAACAGAGTTTGTATGGTTTCAAAAAGATCATGGCACACTTGAGAAAGAAAAGTTTTTTATTATTGATTCTAAATATATTCAGATTAATTTTTTAGTATTTTCTATGGTCGGATGACAATTTTTTTAACCTGAATTATTAAATATGACGAAATGCCACACTTGACAATGTTGAACTGAAGAGCATTATTGTTGTACCCTCTATAACAGTAAATCATATAGAGACTAAAATTTAAAAAAAACATGAGATTCTACGAATGGATTTTTTATAAATTTTTTGGTACACATTTAGTTGACAACTACGATGCTATACGAACATCTCTTACCAATGACTATTATGGACTAGGACCCCAAATAATTCTCTAATACTTACATAATACCAACTGGTAAATTCCAGCACTAAGAATGAATTCTATCTAATAATATTAATCACAACTTTGAATAACAAGTATAAACATATACATAAACTACCTAAACCAAATTTAGATTCAATAAATGAATATATTTATAAAGTGTAAGCAATAAACAATTGTATGCTTTTTTTTTTCCTAATGAGCAATAACTTATTGGTACACAACCTACATTTGCTGTTGCTATCATGGTGTCTGTAACCTCACTGCTAACTTTCTTGTAAGAGGGTTCTCATTAACAAACTTATCTACACTTTATTGATGCACCATAATATTAAATAGCACTCTTTCATACTATTAAAATTTACTCACAAATCCTCAACCTCAATGACAGTAGAAAATGATATGATTTGGCATTTGTCAAAATATTAACAAATTTCAATTTGTAAAATAAATCTTGACGAACAAGATTTAGCTGCTTGGTCCTCTACATCAAAACTGTAAATATATTCTAAATATTACACACTGTACAATCTTGTATATCAAATTTCTTCAAAATATCATGGTTTTTTTATAATGAAAAGGCATTTTTGTATAAAACTCAAGTGATATGCAGTCATCACTATGTAAACAAAATGTCATAATTCTTGAAAGGGTATACATACTTTGTTTTAAAATAAGCCTATGCAAAAATCCTACTTATACAAGACATAATTTTTACATAAAATTTGTAATAGTTAACATTTTTTGGAGGGGTAGGCCTTCACCTATATTTAAAATACAGTATTTACACTAACTTCTTAGTTCTATAAAAATATTAAACAATTTGAGAGGCATTAACCATCTTGAACAGTTTGTAAACAATTTACTTTACAACCTGATTTTAGTTGTTAAATTAAAATACAATTGCAAATAATTTAAAAAAAAAAAAAAAAAAAAAAAAGGATCCTCATTCTCAGTTAACTTCTGCAAAATTACGCACGCACTCTCACAAGCATGCACACATACATGCTCACACACACACTTGAGGAAACCTTGCTACTTCATGGCTATTATGCAGATGTAACATGGCATTTCTTTTTTATCCCAGATTTATGGCATATAAAATTAACTTGATAAAAAACAAAAAATCTGCACTGGAGTCTTAATGTTTCCTAACCCATCCTGTAATATGGTTAATTTGAAAATCACTGCTGACATTAGGAAAAATTATTAGTCTGTTGAGACCAAGTGATTATTAAATGATACAATTTTTTTTAAATATCTCTTAAAACACAAGATAATTTATGCACTTTTTTAACCTATATTAACAATGGCATGTAAGTTTGCCGAGATGCTTCCTTGGGCAGTGACAACAGTACTGTTCACAAAACCCTTCTATACTCAACTTCACAGCCTAATGCTTTCATTCTCACTCTCTTTCCTGCTGAACAGACGAGTTCTTGCAGAGTTTTGTGTGGCAGTTGCTATTACCTCCATCCAACGGGAAAATGTAAATTCTGATTCAGCTCTGAAAAGGTACAGTAATGATATAGTATTGTTTTACTAACACTGCATACATAAGTCAGTAAGCTATTATCTCATTCCAATATTATGCTTCGTTTTATTGTAAAAATAAATTAAAATGTTTAACTGATCAATCACAAAAGTAAATAAACAAGCAAAATAACACACACATGCTCTTATTTATTTTTAACTCGGCAATCATCTCCCGTCAAAGACGGATGACCCAAAGAATAAAGTTCACCAACATCATCAGCTTTTCATAAGTGTGGCGACATCACAATCAGATTACAAACAGATCACAATCAGAAGGGTAGTGCCTGCACTCTTCCGGAGTGCAGGCACTACCCTTCCCACCTCCAACTAACCGGCTTCCCCGAGTCTCTCCATAAAAATTAACCTAATCACTCCAACAACACATCCATTAAAAACCACTTGTCTCGGTGCACTCCTATCTAACATGCTCACTCAAGCCTGCTGGATACTCGAGCACCTCTACCTCTATTACATATGTATGTATGTATGTGTACGTATATGTATTTTTGTATTTATGTATGTTTTTATAACCCCTTCTCCTGCATACATTACTAAAGTTAAAAAGAGAAACTTTTTTTCTTTTTGGGCCACTGCTTTGGTGGGTTACTGCAGGTGCATTGAAACAAGATGTATGTATGTATGCATGCATGTATATATGCATGTTTGTATGTATGTTTGTATATACAGTGGACCCCCGCAAATCGGCTGGCTCGATTTTCGATCGCTTTTTTCAGCCCAATTTTTTCCCGATTATTGGCCCGTGTACCAGACCTGTCCACTTGCCCTGCGCTTGCGCGCCTCGCTGCGCAGGCGTCGTGAGTCAGCCTAGCGTTGTTTATCTTTGAGTGAACATTACCTAGCGCGCTCATTCAAACATTTCACAATAAATTTATTGTGTTTATTGGTGGTTAAGTGATTGTCACTGTGAAATAAGTCACCATGGGTCCAAAGAAGCTTCCTAGTGGCACCCCTGTGGTAAAGAAAGTGAGGAACACCATTGAACTGAGATTAAGGAAATTTGTTCAATGTGGAATAAGGTGCAGGAATTTGTTGAAAAATACCACCCTGAGCAAGCTGAAATAAGCCATCTCTGCAACAAGTTCAGTGACAGAGCCATATTGCACTTCAGGAACATGTTAAAGAGGCACCAGAAACAGAGGACTATGGACAGTTATTTTGTGAGACAGGGGTCCAGTAACTCTCAAGCTGGTCCTAGTGGCATTAAAAGACAAAGAAGGGAAGTAACCCCAGAGAGGGACTTGTTACCTGAAGTCCTTTTGGATTCCCCTTCCAAACACTAAGCCCTCCCTCCCTCCTCCCTATCTTCCAGATACCATCAAGTCTCTTCAATAAAGGTAAGTAAATGTTATTTTAAATGTCAATTTATTATGCGTTATTATGTGTTTTGTGTATGTAAAACTATAGTTAATCTTTAAAAAATGTATTTTTTTGTGAATATTTTTGGGTGTCTGGAACGGATTAATTGTATTTACATTATTTCTTATGGGAAATAATGGTTCAGAAACCGATCAGTTCGATTTTAGGCCTAGCTCCTGGAACGGAGGCCAATTTTCGGGGGTCCACTGTATGTGCATTTTTCAATTAAACAGAAACAAGAAGCAATTATATTTGTTCAAATAAAGAAATTATTATATAAATTTATCAGCTAACCTAAAAAAAAATACATTAACAACTAAAATAATAAAATATTTGGTGCAGTTAAAAATACACTGAATCTCCCCATCATCGTTTATCTGGTTTTCTCAACAGAACATTTTCGGCTGAATGCCTTTTACTAATCATTTTCAAATGGGATCCTACCTGAAAAAGTAGACATGATTCTTAAACTGAAGCTTGAAGACGAATTCTTTCTGGATCTGGTCATCCTCTCCCGGTGTGGTGATGGTATATCCCAGTAGTGGGAGAGATGCCAGAGGAAAGTCATCCTAAAAAAATATTAAATTAAACTGTGATAGGATGATTTAATATTAGGAACTGCCAATGCTAACTTTAAATTATCAGCCAAGATAACAGTCTATGACTGATTACTATGCCATGATTATTTTTTTTTTTCAGGGATAGGGGGTGCTGAACAGCTCAGTGGTGAGGGAATTTGATTCTCAATGACAAAATCTTGGGTATAATCTCCAGGCATAAAGAGACATAGGTTCCTTATCAGTACACTACTTAAATTATGGTAATGTTAAGCAGCATCTATAGTATATGGTGCATGAAGAATGATTGGCAGAATGATGAGGTAAAATGGCAGGTATGAGAAAAATTCCCATAAGAATTATTTTTCCAATGTAAGAGATATAAGGAAGGCTAAGTATATGGAGAGGAAAAGAAAGTGGTTTACAAGAATAGTGAGAAAATGGAAAAAGAGGAGCAAATGAAAGAACTGAAGATGTTTCATCAGCAGATTTTAATGAAAATAAGAAAGAGTTTTAAAGAGAAATAACTGAGGTGAAAAAGCCTGGGGAGCAAATGGAGAAATAAAGCTAGTGGGGAACAAATGTACTTGGAAACTAGGTGAATAGTTGTTAGGCAGGGTTCACTTAGGACTCTAAAACAATAGTGGTTGTACACTTGCCACCTACTTTAATTATGGAGATGGGTTGCTTAAACAAAAGCCCTAACTTGGAGTTAAAAAATTTGCTTTTTAATAAAAAATATATCAGATTTATATTGGGAACTGCAAGCTGAAATATATTACACAGAATAATATCACTTACTTGGAAAGTTTTGTAAAAGAATAGGCAGAAATTGGTGAAAACAACCCACAGCTTCTGCCATCCCATGCTGTTTTTAAATTTACGTAGCAGGTAGCCACTCAGCTGATTCTGCAAACAAAACATACATTTACAAAGAAAGAAACATAGTCTCTAAATTTTTTTAGAGAAACCCATGTCAAATAAAGGTACTGTCACTTCATGAATCACTTGGTTGTATATTGCAAAACTTGCAATAGCTTTTCAGTTATACATTGTGACAGTTAAGTGCATTGTGGAATTTCAAGTAGTATTTAATAAATTTAGTGACAAAAATACAATGAAAGTTGGTTTTTAATAGGCAAAATAAAAAACACTTGCTTCAGGAAACTCCAGAGTAATACTGGCAGTGCAATACCAAATATGCAAATGCTGTATGCAATGCCATAACACGTTCAAGTTCAAGCATACAATAATATAACACGTTCAAGCATACAATAATACAGTGGTACCTCGACTTACGATGGTCCCCAAACACACCCTTTTATGTAAGTTTATTTTTTTAAATGCTTTTGTAAGTGTAATTTTGGGGGTCTAAAAGGACTAGTCTATTTTACATTATTTCTTAAAGAGATAAATTCGTTTGGTAATGGCACTTGAACAGCATTCTGGAATGAAAAAATATCGTAAGTCGAGGTACCACTGTATAACACATTCAAGCATACAATAATATAACACGTTCAAGAATACAATAATATAAAGTGTTCAAGAAAACAATAATATAACACATACAGAACTTCTCCGTGGGGAAGTGGAAAAGAATTCTTTCTCCATAAGTTGTCATAAGAGGCGACTAAAATGCCAGGTGCAAGGGGCTAGTAACCCCCTTCTCCTGTATATACAGTGGACCCCCGGATTACGTCATTATTTCGTTCCAGAATGCTGTTCAAGTGCCGTTACCGAACGAATTTGTTCCCATAAGGAATAATGTAAATTAGATTAGTCCTTTTAGACCCCCAAAAATACACTTACAAAAGCACTTACAAAAATACACTTACATAATTGTTCGAGTTTGGAGCAGTACGTAATCCGGGGTCCACTGTATTACTAAATTTAAAAAGAGAAACTTTTTGTTTTTATTTTTGGGCCACCCTACCTCGGTGGGATACAGCCAGTGCGTTGAAAAAATGAAGTACAGAACTGTAATGTTTTTAAAATGGATTTCAGGTGTGCTATTTTCCTGCTGACTCTGGCTTTGGTTCAACCAATGCATGTGTTATTTTCTCTTCCACTAAACACGACGCTATTGGCCCCTCAAGCATAGATAATACAAAATAAAATATATGGACAATTCAGACATGTATTAATAAATCAGATATGCAAATTACTGATCTCACAAAATTGCTGGGAGCTGAAGCCAGAGTCAGCAGGTCTCTCTATCTCCCAGACACAGCCTCCCATACCCCTTTATACAAAACTTTGGTATAGGTGAGGTGACATGCTGATTCTGCTTTTTTGTACAGTGAAACCTACATAAAACTAGTAGGGGGGAAAAGGGTGCCTATGTTAGTGAAAATCAATTATATAGAAACTTTCAATGAAGTTGACTACATCGGTTAAGCAAAAATTGTTATAATGAGTTTTAATGTAGTGGATTATGCTTATTTTATTGATGGAGTATGGGACACAGATAAACACCAAACAAAGTGAACCCAATCAACTCCAATGATGGTACCACTGGACTTACTATGAATATACTGTGATACAGTACAGTGCAGAAAATATAAGTTCAAGGTAGTATGTATAGTACAGTAGAGATACGTAGTGTGATGGCAGTAGAGAGCAGGGACGGTGGTAGTGTGACCAGGGTGATCACTCCACCACTCATCAGCTAGTGCGTCAGGAGGTACAGTATACTGCTGTGAGAATCTCCTTGTCATTTGTGTAAGTGTGTGTGCAGAGGGGGGAAGAAGTGAAGTGGAGCAGGATGGTAGTAAAGAGCAGGGATGGTGGTAGTGTGGCCATATATTCCTACTTTAAGGCAGTCAATTTTATCAAGGGTTTATTGTATTAATATTTCTTCTTTGCTTTGGCTGCATCAAATTCATATTTTTTTTTTCAATGAACTGGCCATATCCCACTGAGGCAGGGTGGCCTAAAGAGAAAAACTAAAGTTTCTCTCTTTTAAATTTAGTAATGTATACAGAAGAGGGCATTAATAGCCCCTCGCTCCCAGCACTGTAGTCGCCTCCTATAGTAATTATAATAATAAATCTTTATTACTTGTAAAAAAAAAAAGCCTGTAATTGTTTTACATGATGGTAGGATTGCTGGTGTCTTTTTTGTCTCCTAAACGTGCAAGATTTCAGGTATGCCTTGCTACTTCTACTACACATGCATGTACAAGCATATATATACACACCCCTCTGGGTTTTCTTCTGTTTTCTTACTAGTTCTTGTTCTTGTTTATTTCCTCTTATCTCCATGGGAAAGTGGAGCAGACTTCTTCCTCCGTAAGCTATGGGTGTCGTAAGAGGCGACTAAAATGCCAGGAGCAAGGGGCTAGTAACCCCTTCTCCTGTATACATTACTAAAGATAAAAAGAGAAACTTATGCTTTTCTTTTTGGATCACCCTGCTTCGGTGGGATGCAGCTGGTGCGTTGAAAAAAGAAAGATCTTTATTTCTGATAGTGGATAGGGGATCAATGTGGCAGATGTTGTAAGTTACTAAATGCTGTAAAGAGTTTTTATGAGGATAGTGAGGCTCAGGTTTGGGTGTGTAGGAGAGAGGGAAATTACTTCTCAGTAAAAGTAGGTCTTAGACAGGAATGTGTAATGTCACCATGGTTATTTAACATATTTATAGATGGGGTTGTAAAAGAAGTAAATGCTAGAGTGTTGGGAATAGGGGTGGGATTAAATTATGGGGAATCAAATACAAAATGGGAGTTGACAATTACTTTTTGCTGATACTATGCTTTTGGGGGATTCTAAAGAAAAGTTGCAAAGGTTAGTGGATAAGTTTGGGAGGGTGTGTAAAGGTAGAAAGTTGTAAGTGAACATAGATAAGAGTAAGGCAATGAGGGTATCAAACGATTTAGATAAAGAAAAATTGGATATCACATTGGAGGGAGTATGGAAGAAGTGAATGTTTTCAGATATTTGGGAGGCGACTGGAGGCAGTGGAGATGTCGTGTCTAAGGGCAATGTGTGGTGTAAATATTATGCAGAGAATTCATAGTGTGGAAATTAGGAGGAGGTGTGGAGTTACTAAAAGTGTTAGGGGCTGTTGAGGTGGTTTGGTCATTTAGAGAGAATGGAACAAAGTAGAATGACTTGGAGAGCATATAAATCTGCTGGGGAAGGAAGGCAGGGTAGGGGTCATCCCCGAAAAAGCTGGAGGGAGGGGGTAAAGGATGTTTTGTGGAAGTCCTGGCTTGGACTTCCAGCAAGCATATGTGAATGTGTTAGATAGGAATGAATGGAGACGAATGGTTCTTGGGACCTGACGAGCTGTTGGAGTGTGAGCAGGGTAATATTTTGTGAAGGGATTCAGGGAAACCGGTTAGCCAGACTTGAATCCTGGAAATGGGAAGTACAATGCCTGCACTTTAACCTTTAACCCTTTCAGGGTCTGTGCCGTAGTTCTAAGGCTTTGAGTTGAGGGTCCAAACCGTAGTTCTACGCCATGAGCTCAGCTCACTCAGATAAGCTATGAGTGGTAATTTTGGGCCTACATATGAGACCGTAATTTTTTATTAAAACAGTGACTTTGCAGTGTTTTTTGTATGCTTTTTATAGTTATATTTGCGATTTCTTGGTATCATTTGATAGAATGGAAGATATATTACAGAAATAGAGATGATTTTGATTGGTTTTAGTATTGAAAATGGCTTGAAACTGAACTCAAAATAGCAGAAATGTTAAATTTTTGCTGATGTTCAAGAGTAAACAAATGACCTCACACGTCTAATACGTGGCAGCTGGTGGGTCTAATATTCGTTCACAAATGTGGTGACATTATTTATACAATTATTACAATATTGCATAACAGTAAATCTTTCATTTTTTGGTTTGAATAAAAATTCATTATATGAATAAAAAATCAAAATGGAATTAATTTGTAAAGACTGAAAACATAACTAATGAACAGAGGAAATGTTAGTTTAGTGCCAGGAATGCTTGCATTGTTTATTCTGCACCCTATTTTGAAATTGGAATATTTTGAACTTTGTGTTAAATTGGCTAAATTACCAATTTCCGATCACTTTATTTTGTAGTTGAAACCGTTGACTGGGCGATTTCTTGTGCTCAATCGATAGAATAGAAGTAATACTAGTGAAATAGCTAAGAATTTGGTCGACTGGAATAATGTAATTGGCCTAAAATGGGAGTCAAATTCGGCAAAATCACAGATGCGTCAATATCGATGACGCATCAACATTCGCGAGAGCTTAATTTCGTCAATTTTCCATCATATTTCGTACTTTTTGTTTTATTGCTTCAGAAAAAGATTCTCTACCAGTTCATAAGAAAAAATAATTTTTTTTTTTGAAAATTCTTGGACCCTGGTGTGCACTTTGAAATTTGGCCTCTGGACCCTGAAAGGGTTAAACTGTCCAAACAGATCTACGTTTACTTGCTTAGCGCTCCGAACATAGATCTACATTTTATTTTACATGCCTTCAAATGTAAAAAAAAACATAGATCTACCTTCAGAGCGCTATGCGAGTGAACGTAGATCTACATTTGGACAGTTTAAGGGTTAAAGGAGGGGTTTAGGATATTGGCACCTTTGCAAAGACAGTGATTATGTATGAGTGATGGTTAAAATGTTGAATGATGAGTTTTTTCTTTCTTTTTGGGTCACCCTGCCTTGGTGGGAGACAGCCTGGTGGCAAGAGCTTTGCCACCAGACAAAGCTCTTGCTTGCTTCAACGCATAGCTTAAGGAGGAACAATTCTTTTCTACTCTTCCATGGAGATAAGAGGAAATAAAGAACAAGAACTATTAAGAAAATAGACGAAAACCCAGATGGGTGTGTAAATATATATGCATGTACAAGCATGTGTAGTGTGACCTAAGTGTAAGTAGAAGTAGCAAGATATACCTATTATCCCACATGTTTATGAGACAGAAAAAAAGACACCAGCAATCCTGCCATCGTGTAAAAACAATTACAGTGGACCCCCGAGTTTCGAAAGGTTCTTACTTCGTAAACTTCGTGTTTCGTAAGCTTTTTACGACTTCGAGAATCGTAACGTATTAGACCTGTCCGCCTGCTCCGCGCCTGCGCGGGACACAGGACGCCGCCAGTGAAGCGTTGTTTACCATTGAGAGAACATTACCTAGCGCGCTCTTTCAAACATTCACACTACATTTGGTGTTTTTTTTGGTGATTTAGTGATTGTCACTGTGAAATAAGTCACCATGGGTCCAAAAAAGCTTCCTAGTGGCACCCCTGTGGTAAAGAAAGTGAGGAACACCATTGAACTGAAGAAAGAGATTATAGAAAAATATGAGAGTGGCATACGTCTGAGTGATCTTGCCAGGATGTACAACAAAACCCCTTCTACTATCGGCTCTATCCTGGAAATGAGATCAAGGAAGCTAATGTTGCAAAAGGGGTTGATATGTTAACGAAAAATAGATCGAAAACAGTGGATGAGGTTGAGAAGTTGTTGTTGGTGTGGATCCATGAAAAACAGAGAGCAGGTGATAGTGTTTCCATGGCGATAATTTGTGAAAAGGCAAGGAAGTTGCACGCAGATCTTGTCAAGACAATGCCTGCAACCAATGGTGAGGCAAGTGATTTTAAAGCCAGCAAAGGCTGGTTTGACAGGTTTAAGAAACGTAGTGGCATACACAGTGTTGTGAGGCATGGTGAGGGAGCCAGCTCAGACAAACGTGCAGCTGAAAAATTTGTTCAGGAATTCCAGGGGTTCGTAGAGGCTGAACAATTCCTCCCCCAACAAGTGTTTAACTGTGATGAAACAGGCCTGTTTTGGAAGAAAATGCCCAACAGGACCTACATTACTCAGGAGGAAAAGGCACAGCCAGGATACAAGCCTATGAAAGACAGGCTAACTCTCATGTTTTGTTCTAATGCTAGTGGTGATTTTAAAGTGAAGCCTTTACTGGTGTATCACTATGAAAATCCCAGACCCTTCAAGAATCACAGTGTTGACAAGAATAATTTGTGTGTGCATTGGAAGGCTAACACCAAGGCATGGGTCACTACGGAGATTTTCAAGGAATGGGTGACTGGAGTGTTTGGCCCTACTGTGAAGAAATACCTCTTTGAAAAGAAATTGCCACTCAAGTGCCTCCTGATACTGGACAATGCTCCTGCTCACCCTCACAACTTGCAAGAGTGTTTGTCTGACAAGTTTAATTTCATCAGAGTGAAGTTCTTGCCTCCTAACACCACTCCTCTCCTCCAGCCCATGGACCAGCAGGTCATTTCCAACTTCAAGAAACTGTACACCAAAGCACTGTTTGAAAAGTGCTTTGAAGTGACCTCGGACACTGAGTTGACCCTAAGAGAGTTCTGGAAAGATCACTTCCAGGACTTTGAACTCTGCTTGGAAAGTGACTTCCAGGACTTTGAACTCTGCTTGGAGACCATTGTGGCCAGGTTGTGTCCAACAGAGGGATTTTGAAGGATTTGAGGCTGACCCTGACCTTGACCCTGAGCCTGTTGTGGACTCTATTGTGGCATTGGGGAACAACCTGGGGTTGGAGGTGAGTGGTGAGGATGTGGAAGAGTTGGTGGAGGCCCACAGGGTAGAGCTAACAACTGAAGAGCTGCAAGAGCTTCATCTGGAACAGCAACAGACCACAGCTGAGGTTATTGCTTCAAAGGAGGAGGATGAGAGACAGAAGAAGGTGCCCTCTTCATTGCTTAAGGAGATGTGTACAAAGTGGAATGAGTTGCAGACATTTGTTGAAAGACACCACCCTGAGCAAGCTGAAATGAGCCTTCTGTGCAGCCACTTCAGTGACAGAGCCATGTCGCACTTCAGGAAAGTGTTGAAGGGTCGCCAGAAACAGAGGACTCTGGACAGCTACTTCACCAGGCAGGGGTCTAGTGACTCTCAAGCTGGTCCTAGTGGCATTAAAAGACCAAGAAGGGAAGTAACCCCAGAGAGGGCTTTGACACCTGAAGTCCTTTGGAGGGATTCCCTTCCAACCACTAACTCCCTGCCCCTTTCAGCAACTCTACCTTCCAGATGCCTGCAACTCTTCAATAAAGGTAAGTAAATGTATATATATATTTTTTGTTTTTAATTTAGTAGGTGAATATTTTTTTGTGGAACGGATTAATTGTATTTACATTATTTCTTATGGGAAATAATGGTTCGAATTTCGAAAACTTCGTGTTAAGTACTAGCTCCTGGAACGGATTAATTACGATACTCGGGGTCCACTGTACAGGTTTCCACTTCACATTCACTTGGCATGTCAAATGCATATATCCTTGGTATATAGTATGTATGTCCATTTGTTATAGGTGTGAGTTTCTATATACAGACTCTTCTCACTTAACGATGGAGTTCTGTTCCTAAGACCATGTTGGTGAACAAATTCTTCGCTAAGTGAGGAAAATATTACAGTGGACCCCCGCCTAACGAACACCCCGGAAATCGTACAATTATGTAAGTACAGTGGACCCCCGCCTAACGAGCAAAATTAATTCCAGAAGCCTGCTCAGGTGCCATTACCGAACAAATTTACTTCCTTAAGAAATAATATACATAGGTTAGTCTATTTCAGACCCCCAAAAATACACTTCCACAAGCACTTACAATATTATATTTACATAATTGCACGATTTCCGGGGTGCTCGTTAGGCGGGGGTCCACTGTATAATATTGCAAGTGCTTGTGGAAGTGTATTTTTGGGGGTCTGAAATAGACTAACCTACGTGACATTATTTCTTGAGGAAGTAAATTCGTTCGGTAATGGCACTTGAGCAGGCTTCTGGAATGAATTTTGTACGATAGGCGAGGGTCCACTGTATAATGGTAGTGGGTTTGTGTCGACCATCTTTGACATTGTTTTAATCCGTTAACTGTCCAAATGTAGACCTACGTTCGCTCGCCCAGCGCTACGAATATTTTGTAAAAAAAGAAAAGCAAAAAATTTTTTTTTAAATTAAAGAGGGCAATTTTCTGTGTGTAATAAGACCAAAAAAATATTTAGGACCAGTACTTACCGAGATATAAGACCGCAAAGTTGGTGCTGGATGCTCACCTGATGGCAACATGGAGTCCTGCCGCTTGCAGAAATGATGCCGATATACTTTTCTCGTTTTTATATTATTTTAAATAATTTTTATGTTCTGATAATTACAATTTATAGTAGTTCTTGTGATTTCATAGCCAATCTTTGTTCTGACACTAATATTAGGTACTGAAATAGTACTCAAATAGTCACAAACACAGTGACAGGTGAACATTTTCACCTACCTTAGTCAAATACTATTGTCTAGAAATATATACATAGTATTTATAGTGATAGATATAGATACAGACAGACGGAGATAGAGAACGTATTACACGTTCCAGAATGGTTTCTCTTTACTTAGGGCATAGGATGACACTAGGGCAGGATGACACTACCAGTGGTACCAAAATTGAAAGGGTGTTGCACAAATGTTGCACATGGGTTATTATCGAGGTTTTTTTTATATTTCCTCGACCATTTGTGGCCACATCCACCTCAAAGCCACTAAACTTGGAGTCAACATCACTTTCCTCTTAAAATGGAAGTGTTAATACTACATGACATCAGTGAATCCCAGGTGTTTGCCGCACTGTTTGCTCTAGCTGGTGCTCAATTGAACTGGTGCTCCCACAAAGTACTAAGTTGTCCCAGATTTTTTAAATACTTGCTGACCAGGCATCTCAGGCCAATCGTGCCAAATTTGGAAGCAGGAAAAATGAAACGTAGATCTATGTTTGGAGCACTAGCAGTAAGAACGTAGTTCTACGTTTAGACAGTTAAGGGGTTAATGTCACCTTTGCATCATTTATAACATTTCTGATATATTTTTAAATGTTTATACAGTTTAAACAGAACAGAGGAAATTAGCTCTAATATACACTATTTAGGTATGCATACTGGTCAGAGAGCCCGCCGTAAGTCCGAGGCGTCTGTAAACGAGTACGTCGCTAAGTGAGGAGAGGCTATATTTAGTACAATTTTTAAAAAAAAAATGTGACTTATTTTTATTGACATATACTGAGGGTGTATAAATCTGGGTTGGAGGGGAGGAGGATCATGGGTCATACATACTAAGAAAGGTTGGATGAGGAAGGGAGAACGTGTAAAGGAGGTTTTGAGCGCTAGGGGCTTGCACATCCAACAGGATTGTGTAAGAGCATTAGATAGAAGCGAGTGAAGGCAAGTGGTTTTTATGACTTGACGTGCTGTCAGTGTGTGCCAGATAACATTTATGAGGGGATTCAGAGAAACTGGTTAGCCAGACTTGAGTCCTGGAGGTGAGAAGTGCAGTATACTTGCACTCTGAAAGAGGGATGGGGGATATTGTAGTTTGAAAGGAAACTCTTCATTGTCACTCATTCAATCACTGTCTTCCAGAAGCATGCTAAAATCAATGAAAGAGTTTCCTCTTTTTCGGGTCACTCTAGCTTAGTACCAGATGGTCAGCGTGCATAAAAAAAATACAGAATGTTTATTTATCTTTGCTATATTCAACTCTGACCAGTTAACAAAAAAGGCACAATACCGTGACTGGAACAATATACAAATAACCTGCATATAGAACAGAGGAGCTTACGACAACATTTCGGTCTGACTTGGACCATTTACAAAGTCACAATGTGACTGAAACGTCGTCATAAGCTCCTCTCTTCTATATGCGGGTTATTTGTGTATTCTGACCAGTTGGCCCACATCAACCTTCACACTTTTCAAAAGCTTTAAGTAATGACAAGATAAAGGCAAGATATACTACTGTACTAATTTTTACCCCAGTAGAATATTAAAAAAAAGTTTTTTTGGCAAATTTCTTCACTTTAAACATTTTTCATAAGGAGCAGATTTACAGGACTGTAATTTGTGACAAAAATAACGAACCTGAACAGCAAGTGAATAATCTTGTGAAGAAACACTTGTTGCTCGATGCCAACAAACATGAACAGTTGTGTTAGATCGCTGCTGGGGAGAAGTGCCCTTGTCTCCGATGCCCCTGGTGGGACTTAAAGAATCCTCCAGCACACTCATCTCACTGCGGTCTAAAACCTCATCTGAAGAGCCTGGAATAATGATAATTACTAAGTACTCTTTTACATATAAAAGATTACTTCTGGACAAGAATGCTAACAATAACAGAGGTAATAATATCTGGAATTTCCAACAGCAAAACTACATCTTGAGTTCTGTACAAACCACTACCATTTAATGCAAGATTAATTTAGTACATAATGTACAAGTCACTTCAATACAAATATTTAAAGGGGTTGACTTTTTGCAATAAAAATACTCACTACTGTCCAAACGTTGATCTCCATTTTCACTGCTAGCACTCCGAATATTTTGATTTTTTTTTTTTTAAGTAAAGAGGGCAATTTTTTGTGTGTAATAAGACCAAAAAAAAAAATTTAGGGTCAGTACTTACCAAGACGCCAGGTGAGCATCTAGCGTGAAGTTGGCCCTGGATGCCCACCTGGTGGCAGCATGGAGTCTCCTGCCGCTTGCAGAAATGTTACCGATATACCTTTATTCCACATTTTTTTAATTTACATTATTTTTTTTATAACACATCGGCCGTTTCCCACCAAAGTAGGGTGGCCCAAAAAAGAAAAACTTTCATCATCATTCACTCCATCACTGTCTTGCCAGAGGCAAGCTTACACTACAGACACTGTACTTCCCATCTCCAGGACTAAAGTCCAGCCTGCCAGTTTTCCTGAATCCTTTCATAAATGTTATCTTCCTCACTCCAACAGCACGTCAAGTCCTAAAAACCATTTGTCTCCATTTGCTCCTAACACACTCATGCATGCTTGCTGGAAGTCCAAGCCCCTTGCACACAAAACCTCTTTTAGCCCCTCCCTCCAAACTTTCCTAGACTGACCCTTACCCCACCTTCCCTCCACTACAGATTTATACACTCTCGAAGTCATTCTATTCTGTTCTATCCTTTCTACATATCCGAAACATCTCAGTAACCCCTCCTTAGCCGTCTGGATAAAAGTTTTGGTAATCCCACACCTCCTCTTAATCTCAAAACTATGGATTCTCTGCATTATATTCACACCACACACACCCTCAGACATGACATCTCCACTGCCTCCAGCCTTCTCCTTGTTGCAACATTCACCACCCATGCTTCACACCCATATAAGAGCGTTGTTATAACTATACTCTCATACATTCCCCTCTTTGCTTTCATGGATAATGTTGTCTCCACAGACTCCTCAGTACACCACTCGCCTATTTTCCCTTAACAATTCTATGATTCATCTCATCTTTCATAGACCCATCTGCTGACACATCCACTCCCAGATATCTGTATACATTCACCTCCTCCATACTCTCTCCCTCCAATCTGATATCCAATCTTCCGTTACCTAATTTTTTTGTTATCCTCATCACCTTACTCTTTCCCATATTCACCTATAATTTACTTCTTTTACATACCCTACCAAACTCATCAACCAACCTCTGCAACTTCTCTTCAGAATCTCCCAAAAGCACAGTGTCATCAGCAAAGAGCAACTGTGACAACTCCCACTTTGTGTTAGATTCTTTATCTTTTAACCCCACACCTCTTGCCAACACCCAAGCATTCACTTTTCTTACAACTCCATCTATAAATATATTGAACAACCATGGTGACATCACACATCCCTGTCTAAGGTTTACTTTTACTGGGAAATAATCTCCCTCTCGCCTACATACTCTAACCTGAGCCTCACTATCCTCGTCAAAACTCTTTACTAGTTTCAATAACCCACCTCCTATTCCATACATTTGCAACATCTGCCACATTGCTTCCCTATCTACCCTATCATACACCTTTTCCAGATCCATAAATACCACAAAAACCTCTTTACCCTTATCTACTGTTCACCTATATGTTTCACTGGTTTACACACCCCTACCCTTCCTAAAGCCTCCTTGTTCATCTCTTAATTCTTTCAATAATAACTCTACCATACACTTTACCAGGCATACTCAACAGACTTATTCTCCTATAACTTTTATACTCTCTTTTGTCCCCTTTGCCTGTATATAAAGGAACTATGGATTCTCTCTGCCAATCCCTAGGTACCTTATCCTCTTCTATACATTTACTAAATAAAAGCACCAACCATTCCAAAACTATATCCTCACCTGCTCTTAACATTTCTGTTTTTGTCCCATCAATCCCAGCTGCTTTACCCCCCTTTCATTCTACCCACTGCCTCATGCACTTCCCCCACACTCACAAATGGCTCTTCCTCACTGCTAGATGATGTAATACCTCCCTGCCCAATGCACGAAATCACAGCTTCCCTATCTTCAACATTAACATTTCCTCAAAATATTCACTCCATCTTCCAGAAACCTCTAACTCTCCATCTAATAACTATCTCCTATTTTTAACTATCAAATCCATTTGTTCCCTAGGCTTCTCCACAAAATTTGATAGCATCTCACCCACTCTTTCATTTACTATACATATTACAATGCAATGCAGAAACCTGCATAACAGCTCTCCTTTTACATTCCTTCTCTTAACTTCTCTTTTTTTCTCTCTCCATGCTAACTTTTTCTCCTTAAAAATAGCATAAATAATATTAAAGCAAAATCATACTATGGGGATGCTGTAGTCAATTAATTTCAAGTGTTGGTGAGTACATAACTAAATTAAATGAAACAATGATACATTTTTGCAAAGACCTAATTAGTTGCAAGAGATTCAAAAGATTACACATATATGAATTTACTTACTAATAGACTTCAGGGAGAGGTAGTGAAAGGCATCATCAGGTCGAGATTTTGCTTGACTAATAGCTCTTGTGAGGTCTTCAAGCCATTTGGCTTTTTCTTCTTCACTGTTAGCTGCAACCATTAAGGCTCTGTGGATTTTAAAAAATATCTTTCACTTAAAAACTTCAGTTTAAAAGTACTGCATTTTTAGGTAAGTAAATCTACTACAGTATTATAAGTCTAGCCTCCTGTAAGATGTTAGTACTCCATTATTCCATTACTGTATTGTGTATTCTCAAATTACAGGGTAGGTCTAGGTGAATGCTAGTTGGGTAATTAATCATTTACGTAACATGATCAATTTTCTCTCAGACTCCTATGTTTAAAACTGATGTATCTCACCCAAAGTGTTTTCACCCATAGATGCATAGAGAACATATACTGTCAGGGTGTACCATAATGTATATACAGTAGGGCCCTACTTAAACGGCAGGTTAGGTTCCAGGCTAGTGTCTTAAAGCAGACATCGCCGAAAAGCAGAACGCCATTTTTTTCCACTTCTAAATGCATATAAATGCCAGACAACAAGCTTACACAAACTTATATTAAGTTAGCAATAGCACTAGGCATTAAAAAACAATAAAAAGTAAGATACACACAGAGTACACTTATTACTTACCTTAAAGTATGTATTAACATTGATGTGTGAGAGGTGAGTGGCAGGGTATTGTCTAAAGCGAGTAAAACATTAAAAGGAATTTTCTTTTCCTTGCGGTAAGCCTCAACGGTAGGCTTAAAATAGTCTGTGAACCAATTTATGAAAAGATCAGTAGTCATTCAAGCTTTCGAAATGGATTTATAATAAACAGGGAGGCTACCTTTTGCATAGTTCTTTAGGGCCCTAGGATTCTCTGAGTGATAAATTATCATAGGTTTTAACTTGCAATCCCCAGCAGCATTAGCTCCTATCAAGTAAGAAAGTTTATTCAGGTATACACAAATACAGTTACATAGATCATCATACATAGCAGCATGTGTAGAGAATCTAGGATAACCCAAAAAAGTCAGAGCAAGAGTGTTAGCTGACACTCTTGGGTTATCCTGGCTATCTCAGTGATCAACATATACAGTGGTACCTCGAGTTACGATGGTCCCCAAAATCGCCCTTTTATGTAAGTTTATTTTTTTAAATGCTTTTGTAGGTATATTTTTGGGGGTGTAAAAGGACTAGTCTATTTTACATTATTCCTTATGGGAATAAATTCGTTTGGTAATGGCACTTGAACAGCATTCTCGAACGAAAAAATATCGTAACTCGAGGTACCACTGTACCTTGTTAGTAAGTTTATTCAGGTATACACAAATACAGTTACCTAGATTATCATACATAGCAGAATATGCATAGATAACCTAGGATAACCCAAAAAAGTCAGTTCACTGAGTTTAATCATTTCTAACTTGGCACTTAAAGTAAGAGGCTTACGATTCCTCTTTTTATCACAACTAAGCTTAGACGCCATAGTCAATGAGAGCCAACTAGTTAACGAAAGAGTAAATGAGAGAGAGAACGAGATACAGAGTTCAGACAAGGTAAAAAAACAAACTGAACAGGTAGTGGGCGATCATTCAGTCAGGCGAAATGAATGCGATTAATACGTGTCCACTTTTAGTTCATTCACATACGTTTGTAAGAGTTTGTAAAACTTTTACCTAAAAATAATAATACTAATTACCTCACAAATAATAATAATTATCTCACAATACAAATACAGTGGTACCTCGAGTTACGATATTTTTTCGTTCGAGAATGCTGTTCAAGTGCCATTACCAAACGAATTTATCCCCATAAGGAATAATGTAAAATAGACTAGTCCTTTTACACCCCCAAAAATATACTTACAAAAGCATTTAAAAAAAATAAACTTACATAAAAGGGCGATTTTGGGGACCATCGTAACTCGAGGTACCACTGTACTCTTACACTGTGTACAAGTTGTACTAGTACAAAATAAACAAACAAAAACACTCCCATTCTCATGCAACACACTATTTTTAGAGTTAATGATATTATTATCATAATAAAAAAGAAGCACTAAACCCACAAGGGTCGTGAATAGCTATATATAGAGTGAAGGCATATGAAAGGAATATTTTTCTACAGTTATCCCTCGGTGTTTGACTAGAGAAAACGTAATTCTTCCGACACTCCTACAAAGTTCCTTGGTAAACAAATCTCGTATTTGTCAATTTTTATTCTGTGGGTGTATGTATCATGTTTATATGTTATGTAATGTGTTTTTTAAATAATTTTGAAGAAAATATCATAGATGAATTAATGAAAATGTCTATATTAACGTAAAATAAGACATTTAATGTGCCCAAGAGTGATTATTATTAGTACGTATTACGTATGTTTTCCCTCCGCCCGGCAACACTATAGCATATAAACAGCATGTTTATATGCTTTGTAACGTGTTTCTTATATAATTTTGAAGAAAATATCATAAATGGATTAATGAAAATGTCTATATTGACGTAAAATAAGACATTTAATGTGCCCAATAGTGATTATTATTAGTACTACTTAATGTTTTCCCTCCGCCCGGCAACCACACCTACATAGCATATAAACAGCATGTTTATATGCTATGTAACGTGTTTCTTATATAATTTTGAAGAAAATATCATAAATGGATTAATGAAAATGTCTATATTGACGTAAAATTGGACATTTAATGTGCCCAAGAGTGATTATTACATAATAGAGAGATGTGCTCAAGGAAAATGTAAACAAACCGGGTGGCACATGCTGTATCTGAAAGACCGCTCACCGTATACAAAAGTTTTGGTCATAATTTGAACTCACCGCATGAACGAAAGGCGAAACGCAAATGAATGAAGTTACCATACCCCTTTTTTTACAATTTTTAAACATTATTAGCATATTTCAAAAACTTGAGTAACACTTATATAAACGATGAAAGTTTATGAAGGCCAAGGTTAACCATAAATGATGAAGGAAAAAGGTGAGTGGTGCATTGAGGTATCTGTGGAGACAAAAAATGCTATCCATGGAGGCAAAGAAGGAAATGTACAAGAGCATAGTGGTACCAATACTCTTATATGGGAGTGAAGCATGGGTTGTAAATGCTGTAGCAAGTAGGAGGCTGGAGCAGTGGAGATGTCATGTATAAGGGTAATGATGGTGTAAATATTATGCAGAGAATTCATAGTGATTATATGTGAATGATCATTATTATTATTATTATCAAATAAAACACTAAACCGACAAGGGTCATGCAGTGCTGCGGGGCAGAAAATAAGTCAAAGGCAGGGCCGTCTGCAAGAAGGGAAGATAAGGTAAGAGCAGTAGGACAGCGGTGTTGGAGGTAAATTCTGCGAGCTCACTGGTAAAAGGAGAATCCACAAGAAAGTGAAGAACTGAAATAGGGACCCGACAAACCTCACAGAGATGAACGGGGTGTCGCTCCATGAGATACCCATGGGTAAGGCGAATATGACCGATGCAAAGATGGTAGAGCGCAGTCTCCAGAGTACGGCAATGGTGATAAGATGGCCACAAACCCAAAAGCAGTTTAATAGTGTAATTTGTTATGGTGCATGTCCAACCACTGTTGTTGCCAATGGCCACAAAGACGGGCAGAGATGGCGGTAAAATAATCTCCGAACAGAATACCTCTATAGGAAACCGGAAGATCATGCACCGCTGACTGCGCAGCAGCATCTGCCTATTCACTGTCGTGTCCAGGGACCCAACAGAAAACGACGTCTTTATTTTTGCTAGCTACACGGTGCAACCACAGTTGAATACGGCCTATAAAGCACTGAGGGAATCTGAAATGATCACAAACGCTGAAGGAGACATACATGTAATACAGAGAAGCGCTATGAGGATGACATACAACTCGGCAGTAAAAATACTAGCCGAGTCTAACAAATGACCCTGGACATCATCATCAGGGAACACCGATGCAAACCCAACATCGTCAGAAGATTTAGAACCATCTGTATAAACAGCAATGGTACGAGCATGCGACCAGAAGTGATCAAGAAAAAGAGCGCGAGAAGAAATTGTAGGTAGGAGAGCTTTAGCACACGACAGTAGGGGAGAACAGACACAAACTGTCAGAACCTCCCAAGGAAAAAGGGCGCTACATGAACATACAAGGGAGGCAACTGGAAAGAAGACCGGAGTGAGTAAAGATGAAGAGAAAATGAATGGAGTAAGCAGAGGTGCAAATCAAATAACAGGCTTCTACTAATGTCTGAGACCAACCTATACATAGAAGGAACATGAAGGTCGTGAGAGCAGACAAAGTAATGAAGGCAATGAGCATCACGATGATCAGCTAAGGAAGGAACATTCGCCTCAGCATAGAGGCTTTCAACAGGGGATGAACGAAAGGCACCAAGGCATAAATGTAGACCCTGATGATGAAGGGGATCTAACTTAGAATGAGTTACAGGAGAAGCCGCAGAATAGACTTGGTTGCCATAATCCAGCTTTGACAAGATTAGGACGGAATGCAAACGGAGGAGAGTCTAGTGATCTGCTCCCCATGAATGATGCGTAAGAATTTTAAGGAGGATCAGCCGACCATGGCAAGCTGCCTTCAAAGAGGAAATGTGAGGTTTCCATGTCAACCGGCGACTGAATAGAAGGCCAAGAAACTTGACCGTGTCACATTCTGGGATACGTGAGCCGTGCAAATACAATGGAATATCTGGGACAAGAGGATGTCTAGTGAAGGTAATGAAATGGGTTTTTGCACTAGAAAATTTAAATCCATGAGAAGTGGCCCAATGGGAAACACGGTCAATCACATCCTAAAGGGAGGCCGCTATTAGGCGACAGTCAGTGCCTGCGTATGCTATAGCGAAGTCATCCACATAAAGCGATGACCAAATATGCAATGGAAGAACGGAGGGTAGTGCTAAGGACACAACCTTGGGGGACTCCCTCAGCCTGAACAAAGTCTGAGGAAAGCGAGGCGCCAACACGGACATGAAAATGTCTTTCAGATAAGAAAGCAGCAAGAAAGGTCGGTAGATTACCACGGAGGCCTAAGGAGTGGGCTTAGGCTAAGATGTTATACCTCCAAGTGGTGCCATATGCCTTCTCGAGATCAAAAAAGACTGCCCGGATGGAATGTTTATTAGCAAAAGCATTTTGCACATACATATCTAAGTGGAGCAAGGGGTCGAAAGTAGAGCGGCCCTTGTGAAAGCCATATTGGCGAGGAGAAAGACTATCATGAGTCTACAAATACCATATCAGACATCTATTCACCAATCGTTCCATCACCTAGCAGACTACACTAGTCAGAGCAATGGGACGATAGTGAGAGGTATCAAGCCCCGAAGTGCCTGGCTTGCGAAACGGTAGTACAATGGCAGATTTCCATTGTTGAGGGAGAACCCTTCATGTCGAAACAAAATTGAAAAGATGCAAAAGGACTGTAAAGGCTGTAGAATGCAGCAGATGCTGTAGCATACGGATATGAATATCAGGCCCAGCTGCCAATGACCGGCAAGTGGAAAGCGTAGACTCTAGCTCTAAGAGAGTAAAAGGTACGTTATATGGCTCCATCCCATTAGAAGAGAGATCCAAGAGCGATTGCTCCCTGGCATACTTAGAAGCAAGAAACGAGGGACAGAGGTGAAGCCCTTGGGAGACACGGACAAGATAGTTCCCAATTTCCATGGCAACTTTCAAGAGCTGGCCTGACAAAAAAAAAAAAAGTTTAACACGAGTCATGTCCCACTGAGGTAGGGTTTCCCAAATAAGACAGCAACCATTCGGGGAGGTACTACCATCCTAACAAGTGAGTGTAAAAAGGAAGCCTGTATTTGTTTTACATGATGGTGGGATTGCTGGTGTCTTTTTTTTTTTTTCTGTCTCATAAACATGCAAGATTTCAGGTACGTCTTGCCACTTCTACTTACACTTAGGTCACACTACACATACATGTACACGTTTATGTTAACACACTCATCTGAGTTTTTCTTTGATTTTATCTTAATAGTTCTTGTTCTTATTACTTTTCCTTTCATATCCATGGGGAAGTGTAATAAGAATCTTTCCTCCATAAGCCATGCGTGTTGTAAAAGTCAACTAAAATGCCGGGAACAATGGGCTAGTAACCCCTTTTCCCATACAGCTTACTAAAAAGAAAAAGAAGAAAACCGTCAAAGAGGGATGTTTGAATGTGCGTGGTTGTTGTGCGAATGATAAGAAAGAGATGATTGTGGATGTTATGAATGAGAAGAAGCTGGATGTCCTGACCTTAAAGGGTGTGATAAAAGAGAAAAAGATAGCTTATGAGAGGTTTTTACAAAACAGTTGTGTTGTAAGAGGAGCAGAGTATATGGAAAGTAAAAGAAAGGTGAAGAGAGTGGTGAGAGAGTGCAAAGGAAAAGCAGATGAAAGAGTGGGAGAGGCACTGTCAAGAAATTTTGCGGAAAATAAGAAAAAGTTTTGGAGTGAGATAAACAAGTTAAGAAAGCCTAGGGAACGAATGGATTTGTCAGTTAAAAACAAGAGTAGGGGAATTAGTAGATGGGGAGCTGGAGGTATTGAGTAGATAGCGGGAATATTTTGAGGAACTTTTAAATGTCGATGAAGAAAGGGAGGCGGTAATTTCATGCACTGGTCAGGGAGGTATAACATCTTTTAGGAGTGAGGAAGAGCAGGATGTGAGTGTGGGGGAGGTGCGTGAGGCATTACGTAGAATGAAAGGGGGTAAAGCAGCAGGAACTGACGGGATCATGACAAATGTTAAAAGCAGGGGGAGATATTGTGTTGGAGTGGTTGGTATTTTTGTTTAATAAATGTATGAAAGAGGGGAAGGTACCTAAGGATTGGCAGAGAGCGTGTATAGTTCCTTTATATAAAGGGAAGGGTGACAAAAGAGATTGTAAAATTTATAGGGCAGTAAGTTGATTGAGTATACCAGGTAAAGTGTACGGTAGGGTTATTATTGAAAGAATCATAGGTAAGACAGAGGGTAGGATCGCAGATGAGCAAGGAGGTTTTAGAGTGGGTAGGGGATGTGTAGATCAAGTGTTTACATTGAAGCATATATGTGAACTGTATTTAGATAAAGGTAGGGAAGTTTTCATTGCATTTATGGATTTAGAAAAAGCATATGATAAAGTGGATAGGGGAGCAATGTGGCAGATGTTGCAAGTGTATGGAATAGGTAATAAGTTACTGAATGCTGTAAAGATTTTTTATAAGGATAGTGAGGTGCAGGTTAGGGTGTGTAGGAGAGAGGGAGATTACTTCCCAGTAAAAGTAGGTCTTAGACAGGGATGTGTGATGTCACCATGGTTGTTTAATATATTTATAGATGGGGTTGTAAAAGAAGTACATAAATGCTAGGGTGTTGGGGAGAGGAGTGGGATTAAATTATGGGGAATCAAGTACAAAATGGGAATTGACACAGTTACTTTTTGCTGATGATACTGTGCTTATAGGAGATTCTAAATTATTATTATAATCAAATAGAAGCGCTAAACCACAGGGGTTATACAGCGCTGCAGGAGATTCTAAAGAAAAGTTGCAAAGGTTAGTGGACGAGTTTGGGAGGGTGTGTAAAGGTAGAAATTTGAAAGTGAGCAAAGATAAGAGTAAGGTGATGAGGGTATCAAACGATTTAGATAAAAGAAAAATTGGATATCACATTGGAGAGAGGGAGTATGGAAGAAGTGAACATTTTCAGATATTTGGAAGTTGACTTGTCAGCGGATGGGTTTATGAAGAATGAGGTTAACCATAGAATTGATGGAGAAAAAAAGGTGAGTGGTGCATTGAGGTACAGTGGAACCCCGAGTTTCGAACTTAATCCTTTCCAGGAGCTAGTTCTAAACTCGAAATGTTCGAAACTTGAAGCAATATTTCCCATAAGAAATAATGCAAATCCAATTAATTCGTTCCTGCTGTCAGGAGGCATGACAAAATAGTCATGCTTATTTATCTATCACAATTCATCTAAAATGACATAATAAACAATATAAATAACATAAAAACCTGATATACACTCTAGAATGAATAAAATATGTATGTCATTACGAATGTGGTGGCGGGGGAGAACGGTGGTGACGGGCATTCTTGCTTCAGCTATGAAAACATCTTCCCATTCTTTCCTCCTTCAGACATGTTAGTATAAAAGAAAACGGAGTTTGCAATGCTAACTGCATTAGATCACTTCTTTTATAAGAAAACCATAATGTACAAATGAACAGGTGTACGTACACCATTTACATACCTTGCAGAAGATAGGCAGAGCGGCTTATGCTGTCAGGAGTTTATTTCGTTTCGTCCTTTTTCTATCGCTTAATCGCTACACTCTTAATGTTACACTTAATAGTACACTTTGTCACTGAACTTAACTGCTTTAAACTCCACAACTTGCGCCTGTGCTGGCGTGCAGGAACACATTAAAATCACTATGCTGAATATTTATGAGAGAGTAAAACAACTTAAGTTAAATCAAGTTTATAAAATTGCTCACAGTGTCCAGAATATCTTGCTGCCAATTTTGTCAAGGCTGGGAACCAAAGCAGTCATAGTATTAGGGTGAGAGAGCACAACTTTGTAGTACCCACAGTCAGTGGCCAGGTTTCAAACACCTTTTATTGTACAGCAATAAAGGAATGGAACAGACTGCCTGCACATGTCAAAGCCAGTCATAGCATGAACCAGTTCAAGAAGAGAGCCAAAAGGTACCTAATGAATGTAGCGACAGAAAGGGAGGAGAATGATTTTTTATTTTTTTTTAGCTAACACACATGTAAATGTAAATAACTCTTTTTACCTTATTCCTAGTATATATCCTTTATAGTATAATAACATATATCTCCTACAATGTATAATATTAAGGTATTAAAAGGACCCCAATGGAAATAAGTCACTCTGTCTGACTTTTTGGGTTATCCTAGGTTCTCTACACATATGCTGCTATGTAGGATAATCTATGTAACTGTATATTGTGTATACCTGAATAAACTTGCTTACTATTAGTCTTGAAGATGCCATATTAATAACGATAATAGGTAGGTAGTAATAGTAGGTAGTAGGTTGGTAGACAGCAACCACCCAGGGAGGTACTACCATCCTGCCAGGTGACTGTGAAACCGAAACCTGAAACTGTTTTACATGATGGTAGGATTGCTGGTGTCTTTTTTTTTTTTCTGTCTCATAAACATGCAAGATTTCAGGTACGTCTTGCTACTTCTACTTACACTTAGGTCACACTACGCAAACATGTACACGTTTATGTATACACACTCATCTGAGTTTTCTTTGATTTTATCTTAATAGTTCTTGTTCTTATTGCTTTTCCTTTCATATCCATGGGGAAGTGGAATAAGAATCTTTCCTCCGTAAGCCATGCGTGTTGTAAAAGTCAACTAAAATGCCGGGAACAATGGGCTAGTAACCCCTTTTCCTGTATAGCTTACTAAAAAGAAGAAGAAAACCGTCAAAGTGGGATGTTTGAATGTGCGTGGATGTTGTGCGAATGATAAGAAAGAGATGATTGTAGATGTTATGAATGAAAAGAAGCTGGATGTCCTGGCTTTAAGTGAGACAAAGCTGAAGGGTAGGAGAGTTTCAGTGGGGATAAATAAATGGGATTAGATCAGGGGTTTCAAATAGAGTTAGAGCTAAAGAAGGAGTGGCAATAATGTTGAATAATCAGTTATGGCAGGTAAAGAAGGAATATAAATGTATAAATTCAAGAATTATGTGGAGTAAAAGAAAGGTGAAGAGAGTGGTGAGAGAGTGCAAAAGAAGAGCGGATGAAAGAATGGGAGAGGCTCTGTCAAGAAATTTTGCTGAAAACAAGAAAAAATTTTGGAGTGAGATAAACAAGGTAAGAAAGCCTAGGGAACGAATGGATTTGTCAGTTAAAAACAGAGTAGGGAGTTAGTAGATGGGAGCTGGAGGTATTGGGTAGATGGCGGGAATATTTTGAGGAACTTTTAAATGTCGATGAAAAAAGGGAGGCGGTAATTTCATGTACTGGCCAGGGAGATACAACATCGTTTAGGAGTGAAGAAGAGCAGGATGTGAGTGTGGGGGAGGTGCGTGAGGCATTACGTAGAATGAAAGGGGTAAAGCAGCTGGAATTGACGGAATCATGACAGAAATGTTAAAAGCAGGGGGATATAGTGCTGGAGTGGTTGGTATTTTTGTTTAATAAATGTATGAAAGAGGGAAGGTACCTAGGGATTGGCAGAGAGCATGTATAGTTCCTTTATATAAAGGAAGGGGGATAAAGAGAGTGTAAAAATTATAGGGGAATAAGTTTACTGAGTATACCAGGTAAAGTGTATGGCAGGGTTATTATTGAAAGAATTAGAGGTAAGACAGAGAGTAGGATTGCAGATGAGCAAGGAGGCTTTAGAGTGGGTAGGGGATGTGTAGATCAAGTGTTTACAGTGAAGCATATATGTGAACAGTATTTAGATAAAGGTAGAGAAGTTTTTATTGCATTTATGGATTTAGAAAAGGCATATGTTAGAGTGGATAGGGGAGCAATGTGGCAAATGTTGCAAGTGTATGGAATAGGTAGTAAGTTACTGAAGGCTGTAAGAGTTTTTATGAGGATAGTGAGGCTCAGGTTAGGGTGTGTAGGAGAGAGGGAGATTACTTCCCGGTAAAAGTAGGTCTTAGACAGGGATGTGTAATGTCACCATGGTTGTTTAATATATTTATAGATGGGGTTGTAAAAGAAGTAAATGCTAAGGTGTTGGGGAGAGGGGTGGGATTAAATTATGGAGAATTAAATGCAAAATGGGAGTTGACACAGTTACTTTTTGCTGATGATACTGTGCTTATGGGAGATTCTAAAGAAAAGTTGCAAAGGTTAGTGGACGAGTTTGGGAGAGTGTGTAAAGGTAGAAAGTTAAAAGTGAACATAGATAAGAGTAAGGTGATGAGGGTATCAAACGATTTAAATAAAGAAAAATTGGATATCACATTGGAGAGAGGGATTAAGGAAGAAGTAAATGTTTTCAGATATTTGGGAGTTGACGTGTCAGCGGATGGGTTTATGAAGGATGAGGTTAATCATAGAATTGATGAAGGAAAAAAGGCGAGTGGTGCGTTGAGGTATCTGTGGAGACAAAAAACGTTATCCATGGGGGCAAAGAAGGGAATGTACGAAAGTATAGTCGTACCAACACTCTTATATGGGTGTGAAGCATGGGTTGCAAATGCTGCAGCAAGGAGGAGGCTGGAGGCAGTGGAGATGTCCTGTCTAAGGGCAATGTGTGGTGTAAATATTATGCAGAAAATTCGGAATGTGGAAATTAGGAGAAGGTGTGGAGTTACTAAAAGTATTTGTCAGAGGGCTGAAGAAGGGTTGTTGAGGTGGTTTGGTCATTTAGAGAGAATGGATCAAAGTAGAATGACTTGGAGAGCGTATAAATCTGTAGGGAAGGAAGGCGGGGTAGGGGTCGTCCTAGAAAAGGTTGGAGGAAGGGTAAAGGAGGTATTGTGGGCGAGGGCTTGGACTTCCAGCAAGCATGTGTGGCGTGTTAGATAGGAGTGAATGGAGACGAATGGTTTTTGGGACATGACGATCTGTTGGAGTGTGAGCAGGGTAACATTGTGTGAAGGGATTCAGGGAAAAAAGTTAATTGATTTAGTTGGACTTGAGTCCTGGAAATGGGAAGTACAATGCCTGCACTTTAAAGGAGGGGTCTGGGATAGTGACAGCTGGGAGGGACAATTCTCAGCTGTCGTATCTGAGCTCCTCTGCAAAGACAGTGATTATGTATGTGTGTGGTGATAGTGTTGAGTGATGATGAAAGTATTTTCTTTTTGGGGATTTTCTTTCTTTTTGGGTCACCCTTCCTCGGTGGGAGACGGCCGACTTGTTGAGGGAAAAAAAAAAAAAAAAAATACAATAATAATCACTCTGAGGCACATTAATAATGATAATAACACAATAATAATCACTATGAGGTGCATTAATAATGATAACACAATAATAATCACTCTGAGGCGTATAAAACGTTAATATAGACATTTTGCTTAATCCATTTATTATATTTTTTTCAAAATTATATAATAAACACGCTACGTAACATATAAACATATAAATTAACATAAATACAGTGGACCCCCGGATTACGCTATTAATCTGTTCCAGAGGGCTTATCGTTAACCGAAAATATCGTAATCCGAATCTATTTTCCCCATAAGAAATAATGGAAATTCAATTAATCCGTTTCAGACACCCAAAAGTATTAAAATAAATATTTTTACATATTAACTTGCACAGTACATGTATATATAAAATTACAACTAATACATACAACAGTGTATTAACTTCACACTTACCTTTATTGAAGAGTTGTTGATGTGTGGAAGAAGGAAGGAGGGGGGAGGAAGGAGTAGTATGCTAGTGTTTGGAAGGGGAATCCCCTTCCATTAACACTGCAGGTACCAAGTTCTTTTCTGGGGTTACTGGCCTTTTTCTTTTAATGCCACTAGAACCAGGTTGAGAGTCACTGGACCCCTCTCTAACCAAAAATCTGTCCAGGGAGCTCTGTGTCTGGCATTTCTTTAAAACATCCCTGAAATGGGACACCACATTGTCATTGTACATGTTGACAGCACTGCCTGCAACAGCTTTGTTAGGGTGATATTTATCCAAAAAGCCTTGCACATCAGTCCATTGTGCAATGATCTCCTTCAGTTCTACTGTATTTGTGACATTCTTTACTACAGGGCTGGCACTAGGAGCTTTGGACCCATGGTGGATTATTTAGCAGTTGCAGGCACTAAAAACAGTGGAAAAATGACAAAATGTATGGTATGAATGCGTGGGTGGCGGCGGTGGCGCTCACTCGCTGGTAAACAATGGCACACTGCTGTCCCAGGGCATGTGTACGCGTCCAAGACGAATAGCGTATTCCGAGCGAATCATTGTAAACTGAGCCAATATTTTTACAGATAAATGTATCGCTAACCGAATTTAGCGTAATCCGACACCATCATAATCCGGGGGTCCACTGTACAGTGTATGAGATATTTTTCCAATCGGCTTCACGGAGTGAACGTAGTATTCCATTCGTGTCCAGGCTGGTAACAGCAGCAATAACAACAACAATTGGTTTGTTTACAAAACTCGCGAACCTTCTACACTCTCATTCTCTCTCGTTTGTTCATTTAATCTTGTTTACTCACCTCTCACTCTACATTAAGACTGCCTCTACCACTGCCTGCCTCTACCACTGCCTGCCTCTACCACTGCCTGCCTCTACCCCTGCCTGCCTCTACCCCTGCCTGCCTCTACCCCTGCCTGCCTCTACCCCTGCCTAGTTCTACCACTTCCTGCCTCTACCACTGCCTGCCTCTACCACTGCCTCTCTCTACCAATGCCTGCCTCTACTGCTGCCTGCCTCTACCACTGCCTGCCTCTACCACTGACTGCCTCTACCACTGCTCTCTACCACTGCCTGCCTCTACCACTGCCTGCTTCTACAACTGCCTGCTTCTACCACTGCCTGCCTCTACCACTGCCTGCTTCTACCACTGCCTGCTTCTACCACTGCCTGCCTCTACCACTGCCTCCCTCGACCACTGCCTCTACCACTTAATGAACAAGCTCCAAACACAATTAATTAATTGTGAAATGTTTGGATGAGTGTGCAAGGTAATGTTCACTGGAGGATAAAGAAAGCTAGACTGACTCACGAGCCTGCGCGGGCAGCGCCTGGGCGGACAGGTCTGGTACGCGCGCGTTCGAAACACGGGACATGTTTGATACTCAGGACAAAATTTGTTCGAAAAAAGTGTTTGAAACTCGATTCGTTTGAGTGTTGAGGCGTTCAAAACTTGGGGTTTCACTCTATCTGTGGAGACAAAAAACGTTATCTATGGAGGCAAAGAAGGGAATGTATGAAAGTATAGTGGTACCAACACTCTTATATGGGTGTGAAGCTTGGGTTGTAAATGCTGCAGTGAGGAGGAGGCTGGAGGCAGTGGAGATGTCCTGTCTAAGGGCAATGTGTGGTGAAAATATTATGCAGAGAATTCGGAGTGTGGAAATTAGGAGAAGGTGTGGAGTTACTAAAAGTATTAGTCAGAGGGCTGAATAGGGGTTGTTGAGGTGGTCTGGTCATTTAAAGATCAAAGTAGAATGACTTGGAGAGCGTATAAATCTGTAGGGGAAGGAAGGAGTGGTAGGGGTCGTCCTCGAAAAGGTTGGAGGGAGGGGGTAAAGGAGGTTTTGTGGGTGAGGGGCTTGGACTTCCAGCAAGCATGTGTGAGTGTGTTAGATAGGAATGAATGGAGACGAATGGTTTTTGGGACCTGACGAGCTGTTGGAGTGTGAGCAGGGTAATATTTAGTGAAGGGATTCAGGGAAACTGGTTACTGATTTATCTGGACATGAGTCCTGGAAATGGGAAGTAAAATGCCTGCACTTTAAAGGAGGGGTCTGGGATAGTGAAAGTTTGGAGGGACTATTCTAAACTGTAGTATCTGAGTGCCTCTGCAAAAACAGTGATTATGTATGAGTAAGGTGAAAGTGTTGAATGATGATGAAAGTATTTTTCTTTTTGGGGATTTTCTTTCTTTTTTGGGTTACCCTGCCTCAGTGGGAGACGGCCGACTTGTTGAAAAAATAATAAAAAAAAACATTCATCATCATTCATTCAACTGCTATCTCATCAGAAGAGCACTGACAAAACAATTCAGATTCTTTTCTTTTTACAGGTCTACTTCATTACAATATTACCCAACACTAACTAAGCATATTCATGAGATGAGGCAAGTGCTTCCAGTTACACACACACATAAAATTCTGGAACAGCATATAATCTTTTATCACCACAGTACAAGCAATACCACTGATAACATTCCTTTCTTTCTACAATTCATTCACACTGTTTGCCTATAAATGCTGAGGCATCATTGTCTCCAGTATTCATTTAGCATAGCCATGATATCCACACAGGTTGCTCATAATAATGTAAACCAATGTCTCTAATGAACTTCTAGCATTAAAAGATTGTCATTATTTCTAATAATAGAGTTTTAGGACTTACCTGTTACCCCCATAGATAGTAAAACAATTAGTAGCTCCCATGCGGCTCTCTGTTTCCTCAACCATCACACCTCGGAGGGGCAGCTGACCATGTACTTTGAACTGTAGTACTGGTGTTGTAGTCCGGTTCGTGTACAGCAGCACATCATTAAACTTTACATAAATAATAAAGTTTGTGAGACAAATATTTCAAAATATAATGAATAAAATTATCAATGTCAACATTAAAATGCAAGAGAGAAATAAGTCTAGTCTAGTAATGTTGAGGAATCCACATTATCTAAATTATCAGACCCTACAAACACTAATTTAAAACAACCGAATGGCCAGGTTGGTTGAGTACAAATAACTAACTTAATTCTACAAAAGGCAAACATGAAAGCATGAAAAAAAAGTGAAACATTAATAAATGGCCTTTACATTTTAAATTATTTAGCTCATACTATGTATGATGCCAAAATGTTTAACTTTAAAATGAATAGCAAAACAATATTAAATAAACTATAAACTATGTTTTACAAGACGATGGAAAATTTTCCATGTTCAACAATACACTTATTGCTATTTAACCCTTTCATTGTCCAGATCCCCGATCTGAAACTTGTCCACAGTGTCCAAGAATTTTCAAACCATTTTTGTTATTTTTTCTTATGAAATGGTAAAGAATCTTTTGCTTAAGGTAATAAAACAAAAAGTATGAAATAACGGATAATTGACGAAATTACGTTTCTGCGAATTTTGCTGTGTCAGCGATATTTACACATTAGCGATTCTGCCCACTTGAGTCCTTTGTTAGCCCAATTACATTGTCCCAGTAGACCAAATTCTTAGCTATTTCGCTAGTATGACTTCCATTTTATCAAATGAACACAAGAAACCAACCAATCAATTACAGTGGAACCCCGAGTTTCGTATGCCCTGAGTATCATACTTTTCGAGTTTAGAACCGTTTTTTCAGCTAAATTTTGTCCTGAGTTTCGCACTGTACCCAGTGTTTCGTACCAGACCTGTCTGCCTGCGCGCCTCCCTGCGCAGCCGTTGTAAGTCAGTCTGGCTTTGTGTTTCCTCAAGTGAACATTACATTATATACTAGGCATTTAAAGTGCCCTAGAGCAATAAAATGCATATACAGTACACTCATTACTTACCTTAAAATATTTATAGTCTTAATGGTCTTAATATAGGGTGCAAGGTGAATAGTATGGTAGGCAGGTATGAAAGTGTGGTAGGTATGTAACCCCCATCTGGCTACCCCACTTACACATTATATACTATGCTTTTAACCCTTTCAGGCTCGCAAGGCCCTCTCCCAAACTTGTTCTCAGGGTTGCAAATTTTTCGGAAAAAAAAAATTATTTTTTCTTATGAAATGATAGAGAATCCTTTTCCAATCATAATGACACCAAAAGTATGAAATTTGATGAAAAACTAACGGAATTATGCTCTCGCAAAGTTAGCGGTATCGACGATGTTTACGCATCGGCGATTTCGCCCACTTTGAGCCCTATTTTTGGCCAATTCCAATGTTTCAGTCTACCAAAATTTTAGCTATTTTTGCTAGAATTCCATTTGTTCTATTAATTGAGTACAAGAAACCGCCAATTTACCGATTTGAACTACCCAATAAAGTGGTCCGAAATTGGCAATTTGGCCAATTTCACACAAATTTCAAAAGATGCCAATTTTAAAATAGGGTCCAGAATAAATGAGACAGATATTCCTGGCAATAAAATAAGATTTTCTCTGTTCATTAGTCACGTCTTTAGGCCCCTCTTATATTACTCTTGCTTTCTATTTTTATTTTTTATTCACACAAAAAATAGAAGATTTACTGTTATGCAGACTACTGCATTATTGTAAAAATGGTATAAATAATATCAGTGCACTTGTGTAAGAATATTAGACTCACCAGTTGACGTGTATTGGACGAATGGCGTGATTTGTGTACTCTTGAACATTGGCAAAAATTGAACATTTCCACTACTTTGAGCTCAATTTCAAGGTCCTTTTCATCATGAAAGTAATCAAAATCATCTCTATTTCTGTAATATGTTTTCCATTCTATCAAATGAGACCACAAAAAAGAGAATACAACCATAAATACTATACGAATATACACCTCAAAGACGGCATTTTAATAAAAAAAACAGTCAGTTTTTTTTTCTCATTATGCACTGCGTGCTGCAGTAGTTTTTTTTTTATACAGTGCACACTGACCACACAGACCCATTCTCTCATATGTGGGCCTACCAGCTTTCTCCCGCTTGATCTGAAGCTGCTAGAATTTTTGAGTATATATACGTCCGAAACACTGGCTCTGCCTATCTTCTGCAAGGTATGTAAATGGTGTATGTACACCAGTTCATTTGTACATTATGGTTTTCTTTTGAAAGAAGTGATCTAATGCAGTTTGCCTCACAAACTCTGTTTTCTCTTATACTAACACGTCTGAAGGAGGAAAGAATGGGAAGACGTTTTCATAGGTGGAGCAAGAATGCCCACCACCACATACATGATTACGTACATATTTTATTCATTCTAGAGTGTATATCAGGTTTTTATTATTATTATTAACACATCGGCCGATTCCCACCAAGGCAGGGTGGCCCGAAAAAGAAAAACTTTCATCATCATTCACTCCATCACTGTCTTGCCAGAGGGGTGCTTTACACTACAGTTATAAAACTGCAACATTAACACCCCTCCTTCAGAGTGCAGACACTGTACTTCCCATCTCCAGGACTCGAGTCCGGCCTGCCGGTTTCCCTGAATCCCTTCATAAATGTTACTTTGCTCACACTCCAACAGCACGTCAAGTATTAAAAACCATTTGTCTCCATTCACTCCTATCAAATACGCTCACACATGCTTGCTGGAAGTCCAAGCCCTCGCACACAAAACTTCCTTTACCCCCTCCCTCCAACCTTTCCTAGGCCGACCCCTACCCCGCCTTCCCTCCATTACAGATTTATACACTCTCGAAGTTATTCTGTCTTGTTCCATTCTCTCTACATGTCCGAACCACCTCAACAACCCCTCCTCAGCTCTCTGGATAATAGTTTTGGTAATCCTGCACCTCCTCCTAATTTCCAAACTCCGAATTCTCTGCATTATATTTACACCACACATTGACCTCAGACATGACATCTCCACTGCCTCCAGCCTTCTCCTCGTTGCAACATTCATCACCCATGCTTCACACCCATATAAGAGTGTTGGTATAACTATACTCTCATACATTCTCTTCTTTACTTCCATGGACAAAGTTCTTTGTCTCCACAGACTCCGAAGTGCTCCACTCACCCTTTTTCCCTCATCAATTCTATGATTCACCTCATCCTTCATAGACCCATCTGCTGACATGTCCACTCCCAAATATCTGAATACATTCACCTCCTCCATACTCTCTCCCCAGGTTATGAATTAGACTGAAATTTAGATAGTCATATGAGTGTACTGTGCAGTATTTTGAATTGTATTTGGTCATAATTTTGTTTTATTAATTACTTCACAGAATGCTGCAGTTAAAAACATCAAACAAAATGAAGATTATTTAGGTAAACAGTGTAAAAGCCAAAACATAAGTTTGGAAGTACTGTACATTATTTAGATTTCTGAATTTTTTGATATCCTTATTATCTCTATACAGTGGAACCTCTGCTTACGAGTGCCCCACCATGCGAGTTTTTCAGGATACAAGTTGTTGCTTGGTCGATTTTTTGCTCCTGGATACGAGCCAAAATTCAGGTTGCAAGATTGCCCCTCAAGGGAGGTTCCTTGACGATGGTGAGGTACTATGCCATAAGCTAAGCTCACTCAGTGGTAAATTTGGGCCTAGATATGAGAGAATGGGTCTATGCAGTAAGTGTGAGCCATATAAAAAAAAATCCTGTGGTATACAGTGCACAAAAAAAAACAAAGTTTTTTGTTTAAAACAGTGACTTTGTGGTGTATTTTTGTATAGTTTTTATGGTTGTATTCTCGGTTTCTTGGTCTCATTTGATAGAATGGAAGATATATTACACAAATAGAGATCATTTTAATCAATTTCAGGACTAAAAATAGCTTGAAATTGAGCTCAGAGTAGTGGAAATGTTTGATTTTTGCCTATATTCAAGAGTAAACAAATCACATCACTTGTCCAATACACATCTAACTGGTGGGTCTAATATGCATTCATGAATGTGTTGATATTATTTAGACAATTATTACAATATTGCATAACAGTAAATCTTTCTATATTTATGTGAATAAAATTTCTTTGTGTGAATAAAAAATCAAAATGGAATTCATATGTAAAGCCTGGGAACATAACCAATAAACAGAGGAAATGTTATTTTAGTGCCAGGAATGCCTGCATTGTTTATTCGGGACCCTAGGTTGTGTTATTTATATTGTTTATTATGTCATATTAGATGAATTGTGATAGATAAATAAGCCGTAGAGTTGATAAAAGTGTCATAATTGAAGTACTATTTTGTCATGCCTCTGACAGCAGGAATGGATTAATTGGATTTACATTATTTCTTATGGGAAATATTGCTTCGACTTTAGAACGTTTTGACTTTAGAACTAGCTCCTGGAACGGATTAAGTTCGAAACTCGAGGTACCACTGTATTTCAACTACCAAATAAAGTGATCAGAAATTGGTAATTTGGCCAATTTCACACAAATTTAAAAATTTCCAATTTCAAAATAGGGTCCCGAATAAACAATGCAGGCATTCCTGGCACTAAAATAACATTTCCTCTGTTTATTGGTTATGTTTCCAGGCTTTACATATGAATTCCATTTTGATTTTTTATTCACACAAAGAAATTTTATTCACATAAATATAGAAAGATTTACTGTTATGTAATATTGTAATAATTGTCTAAATAATATCAACACATTCATGAATGCATATTAGACCCACCAGTTAGATGTGTATTGGACAAGTAATGTGATTTGTTTACTCTTGAATATCGACAAAAATCAAACATTTCCACTACTCTGAGCTCAATTTCAAGCTATTTTTAGTCCTGAAATTGATTAAAATGATCTCTATTTGTGTAATATATCTTCCATTCTATCAAATGAGACCAAGAAACCGAGAATACAACCATAAAAACTATACAAAAATACACCACAAAGTCACTGTTTTAAACCAAAAACTTTGTTTTTTTTGTGCACTGTATACCACAGGATTTTTTTTATATGGCTCACACTTACCGCATAGACCCATTCTCTCATATCTAGGCCCAAATTTACCACTGAGTGAGCTTAGCTTATGGCATAGTACCTCACCATCGTCAAGGAACCTCCCTTGAGGGGCAATCTCGCAACCTGAATTTTGGCTCGTATCCAGGAGCAAAAAATCGACCAAGCAACAACTTGTATCCTGAAAAACTCGCATGGTGGGGCACTCGTAAGCAGAGGTTCCACTGTATAGAGATAATAAGGATATCAAAAAATTCAGAAATCTAAATAATGTACAGTACTTCCAAACTTATGTTTTGGCTTTTACACTGTTTACCTAAATAATCTTCATTTTGTTTGATGTTTTTAACTGCAGCATTCTGTGAAGTAATTAATAAAACAAAATTATGACCAAATACAATTCAAAATACTGCACAGTACACTCATATGACTATCTAAATTTCAGTCTTATTCATTCATTCCTAAAATAACTTCCGACTTTTTAGGTTATAAATTTTTCTGCCTACCAAAGTGTCCTTTTATTTAAATAATATTAAAATATTAAAAATGCCGGGAGCAAGGGGCTAGTAACCCCTTCTCCTGTATAAATTTTTAGGTCACCCTGCCTTGGTGGGATATGGCCAGTTAAAAAAAAAACTCATACAAGCAAATATATTGGGTTCGGTGTAAGGATTTTCAGGTATTGACAGTCTATTACACTGCACATATTGATGCAGTAAATAACAGATGAATCAAAAGTAAATAATTTTTTTAACACATCAGCCATCTCCCACCGAGCCAAGGTGACCCAAAAAAAAGAAGAAAAAGTTTTTCTTTTTAAATTTAGTAATTTATACAGGAGAAGGGGTTACTAGCCCCTTGCTCCCGGCATTTTAGTCACCTCTTACGCCATGCATATCTTAAAGAGGAAGGATTATTCTCCACTTCCCCAAGAAGTAAATACAGTAGGGCCCCACTTTACGGCATTTTGCCTTACGGCGTTCTGCTAATACGGTGATTTTAAATTATGACCAAAACTTTCTATACAGCAAGCGGTCTTTCAAATATGGTGCGCACCACTCGGTTTGTTTACATTCTCTGTGAGCACATATCTCTATTATGTAATAATAATCACTCTTGGGCACATTAAATGTCTTATTTTACATTAATATAGACATTTTCATTATTCCATCTATGATATTTTCTTCAAAATTATATAAGGAATACGTTACATAGCATATAAACATTTTATGTTTATATTAGTCTTGAATGCCATATTAATAATGATAATAATAATAACACACAATAATAATCACAATACTGTAATATTTTGCTTAATCCATCTAAATACACCCCACAGTAGAATAAATTAACATAAAAACGAGATGTGGTAGCCAGGCGACTTGTAGGACTTGTGGTAGCCAGGCGACTTGTAGGACTTGTGGTAGCCAGGTGACTTGTAGTCCAACATCAGAGAAAAATGTGTACACTATAATATTACTGGGGGTAGCTAGAAAATTATTCCTTTCGTATGCCTTCACTTAGGGCGTCATTTTTTTTTTTTCTGAAAATGGTGTTACATGAGAATGGGAATGTTTCTCTTTATTTATTCTACTGTATCAACGTGGAGACAACTTGTACACAATGTAAAGTGACGAAAACCAGACGATTCCGCCTGGTTTGTTTACATTACGTGTGGGTGGGGTGGGATGGGGAGGGTGGCCCTTGCTGGCTACCCATACTTCCCAACCTGACTTCCTACAAATAAAACTCACCTCTCACCCTACATTAAGACTACAAATATTTTAAGGTAATTAATGAGAGTACTGTATATGCATTTTATCACTCGTGGTACATTCTGACCTGCATTCATACACTATGCTCATAGTATAATGCAGTACAGTAGGGCCCCACTTACGGCATTTTTGCTTTATGGCATTTTGCCAATATGGATGTATTTTTAAATTACTATAATCAAAACTCGTTATAAGGGTTCACCTACCTGACGGCTAATACGGCTCCATGCACCACTTGCTTATATCCTCTGTAAGTTTCGCATCTCTCCATTATGTCTGGAAACTTTCCAAAATTTCAAGTGTTTTATTATTGCGTATTTTATATATACTACTCTGATAATTATACTTATGTGTACCTGAACCTAAATAAACTTACACACTGTGCTGGCAGGCAGGTACACATTAATAATAATACAGTGGTCCCCACCTAACGAGCAAAATTCATTCCAGAAGCATGCTCAAGTGCCATTACCTAATCCATTCTATTTCCTTAAGAAATAACAACGTAGGTTAGTCTATTTCAGACCCCCATAAATACTTTCCACAAGCACTTACAATATTGTACTTACAATTGTACGATTTCCGGTGCTCGTTAGGGCGGGGGACCACTGTAATTGCTATGGGGCAATTTAAATGTCATATAGTATTAAGTGTTAATATATGACATTTTTATTAATCCATTTATGATATTGTTTTCAAAATTATTTAAGAAACACATTACATAACATATGAACATAATACATTCACCCATAGTAGAAAAAAATATCATAAATATGAGATGTGGTAAAATGGATGGCTTGTTATGAGTGATGGCAAGAATTATGTTTTCTCTAGTCCAACACCAGAGAAAATGTGTACACAATAGTATTACTGGGGTAACTGCAGAAAATTATTTCTTTTGTATGCCTTTACTCACAGTGTCATTCCCTCTAAAAGTGGTGTGTGTTCATGAGAAATGGGAGTGTTGCTGTTTCTATTCTACTGCACCAATGTGAGGACAACTTGTACACAATGTAAGGTGTTTGTACTGTGGTAAAAGCCACACCATGGAATGAACTTATATGAGCCAAAACTGGACATGTATTAATACGCATTTGTCTGTTTACATTCTCAGCCTTGTTGTTCTCGTTTACGATGGCATTTTAAGTTTAATTGTTAAATGATTAACCTCAGTGAACAAGGTAGTATGTCTATAGTAATAATAATTAATAATAATACAGTGGTACTCGACTTACGATATTTTTTCATTCCAGAATGCTGTTCAAGTGCCATTACCAAACGAATTTATCTCCTTAAGAAATGTTGTAAAATAGACTAGTCCTTTTAGACCCCAAAAATTACACTTACAAAAGCATTTAAAAAAATAAACTTACATAAAAGAATGAGTTTGTGACCATCAAGTCGAGGTACCACTGTAATAATAATAACACCGCCTCTGGGGCACTTAACCCTTTCAGGGTCCGTGCCGTAGTTTTACGTCTTTGAGTTGAGGGTCCAAACCGTAGTTCTACGTCATGAGCTCAGCTCACTCAGATAAGCTGTGAGCGGCAAATTTGGGCCTAGATATGAGAGAATACATCTGTGTGGTAAATGTGCACCATAAAAACAAATCCTGCAGCACACAGTGCATAATGAGATAAAAAACTGAGACCGTAATTTTCGATTAAAACAGCTAATTGAAAAGCTTTTCATATGCTTTTTATAGTTGTATTTGTGATGTCTTGGTATCATTTGATAGAATGAAAGATATATTACAGAATATAGATGATTTTGATTGTTTTTAGTATTGGAAATGGCTTGAAACTGAGCTCAAAGTAGCGGAAATGTTAAATTTTGCCGATGTTCAAGAGTAAACAAATGACCTCACACGTTCACGTGCCAGCTGGTGGTCTATCATATGTTCACAAATGTGGTGATATTATTTACACAATTATTACAATATTGCATAACAGTAAATTTTCCATTTTTGGTTTGAATAAAAATTCATTATGTGAATAAAAATCAAATTGGAATTCATTTGTAAAGACTGAAAACGTAACTAATGAACAGAGGAAATGTTAGTTTAGTGCCAGGAATGGCAGTGTTTATTCTACACCCTATTTTGAAACTGGAATATTTTGAACTTTGTGCTAAATTACAAATTACCAACACCCTGATCACTTTATTTTGTGCTGAAACAGTTGACTGGGCTGTTTCTTGTGCTCAGTCGATAGAATAAAGTAATACTAGTGAAATAGCTAAGAATTTGGTCAGACTGGAATAATGTAATTGGCCTAAAAATGGGAGTCAAAGTCGGCAAAATCTCCGATGTAAATATCACATGCATCAAAATTTGCTTGAGCATAATTTCGTCAATTTTCCATCAAATTTTGTACTTTTTGTTTTATTACATTCAGAAAAAGATTCTTACCATTTCATATTTTTTTTTTTTTTAAATTCTTGGACCTGGTGCACACTTGAAATTTGGCCTCTGACCCTGAAGTTAAAATTTAAATCGTATATTTTGTGAAGGTGTGGAGCTACCACACCTGACTTTTGTACACAAATACTTACCTCTCACCCTACAATAAGACTACAGTGGACCCCAGTTAACAAAATTAATCTATTCCAGGAGCTATTTTCTCAACCCGAACCTTTCAGAATTCAAACCCTTATTTCCCATAAGAAATAATGTAAATACAATTAATCCGTTCTACAAAAAAATATTCACACAAAATATAATATAAATAACATTTACTTACCTTTATTGAAGAGACTTGCAGGCATCTGGAAGATAGGGAGCATGACAGGGGTATGTTAGTGTAAACTTGTTATATATTATATTATATTAACACATCGGCCGATTCCCACCAAGGCAGGGTGGCCCGAAAAAGAAAAACTTTCATCATCATTCACTCCATCACTGTCTTGCCAGAAGGGTGCTTTACACTACAGTTATAAAACTGCAACATTTACACCCTCCTTCAGAGTGCCGGCACTGTACTTCCCATCTCCAGAACTCAAGTCCGGCCTGCTCGGTTTCCTGAATCCTTCATAAATGTTACTTTGCTCACACTCCAACAGCACGTCAAGTATTAAAAACCATATGCCTCCATTCACTCCTATCAAATACGCTCACACATGCTTGCTGGAAATCCAAGCCTCGCACACAAAACTTCCTTTACCCTCCCTCCAACCTTTCCTAGGCCGACCCCTACCCCGCCTTCCTCCACTACAGATTTATACACTCTCGAAGTCACTCTGTCTCGTTCCATTCTCTCTACATGTCCAAACCACTCAACAACCCCTCCTCAGCTCTCTGGACAATCGTTTTGGTAATCCCGCACCTCCTCCTAATTTCCAAACTCCGAATTCTCTGCATTATATTCACACCACACATTGACCTCAGACATGACATCTCCACTGCCTCCAGCCTTCTCCTCGTTGCAACATTCATCACCCATGCTTCACACCCATATAAGAGCGTTGGTATAACTATACTCTATACATTCCTCTTTACTTCCATGGACAAGGTTCTTGTCTCCACAGACTCCGAAGTGCTCCACTCACCCTTTTCCCTCATCAATTCTATGATTCACCTCATCCTTCATAGACCCATCCGCCGACATGTCCACTCCCAAATATCTGAATACATTCACCTCCTCCATACTCTCTCCTCCAATCTGATATCCAATCTTTCGTCACCTATTCTTTTGTTATCCTCATCACCTTACTCTTTTCCTATATTCACTTTCAATTTTCTTCTTTTACACACCCTACCAAATTCATCCACCAACCTCTGCAGCTTCTCTTCAGAATCTCCTAAAGCACAGTGTCATCAGCAAAAAGCAACTGTGACAACTCCCACTTTGTATTTGCTTTATCTTTTAGCCCAACACCTCTTGCCAAGACCCTCGCATTCACTTCTCTTACAACCCCATCTATAAATATATTGAACAACCACGGTGACATCACACATCCTTGTCTAAGGCCCACTTTTACTGGGAAATAGTCCCTTCCTCCTACACACTCTAACCTGAGCCTCACTATCCTCATAAAAACTCTTCACTGCTTTCAGTAACCTTCCTCCTATTCCATACACCTGCAACATCTGCCACATTGCCCCTATCTACCCTATCATACGCCTTTTCCAAATCCATAAATGCCACAAAAACATCTTTACCCTTATCCAAATACTGTTCACCTATATGTTTCACTGTAAACACTTGGTCTACACACCCCTACCTTTCCTAAAGCCCCTTGTTCATCTGCTATCCTGCTTTCTGTTTTACTTTAATTCTTTCAATAATAACTCTACCATACACTTTACCAGGTACACTCAACAGACTTATTCCCCTATAATTTTTGCACTCTCTTTGTCCCCTTTGCCTTTATACAAAGGAACAATACACGCTCTCTGCCAATCCCTAGGTACCTTACCCTCTTCCATACATTTATTAAATAATAGCACCAACCACTCCAAAATTATATCCCCACCTGCTTTTAACATTTCTATCTTTATCCCATCAATCCCAGCTGCCTTACCCCTTTCATTCTACCCACTGCCTCACGAACTTCCCTACACCCACAACTGGCTCTTCCACACTCCTACAAGATGTTATTCTTGCCCTACACACGAAATCACAGCTTCCCTGTCTTCATCAACATTTAACAAATCCTCAAAATATTCTCTCCATCTTCCCGATACCTCTAACTCTCCATTTAATAACTCTCCTCTCCTATTTTTAACTGTCAAATCCATTTGTTCTCTAGGCTTCCTCAACTTATTAATCTCATTCCAAAACTTTTTCTTATTTTCAACAAAATTTGCTGATAACATCTCACCCACTCTAGTCAGTAAAGTCCTTGAGTCAGTATACTGGTCCTTGAGTCAGTATACTGTCCTGAGTCAGTATACTGGTCCTTGAGTCAGTATACTGGTCCTGAGTCAGTATACTGGTCCTGAGTCAGTATACTGGTCCTGAGTCAGATACTGGTCCTGAGTCAGTATACTGGTCCTGAGTCAGTATACTGTGGTCCTGAGTCAGTATACTGGTCCTGAGTCAGTATACTGGTCCTGAGTCAGTATACTGTCTGAGTCAGTATCTGTGGTCCAGTCAGTATACTGGTCCTGAGTCAGTATACTGTCTTGAGTCAGTATACCGGAGTAATGTCCTGAGTCAGTATACTGGTCCTGAGTCAGTATACTGGTCTTGAGTCAGTATACTGTCCTGAGTCAGTATACTGGTCCTTGAGTAGTATACTGTCCCTGAGTCAGTATACTGTCCCTGGCATATTGTCCTGAGTCAGTATACTGGTCCTTGAGTCAGTATACTGGTCTCTGAGTCAGTATACTGGTCCTGAGTAGTATACTGGTCCTGAGTCAGTATACTGGTCCTGAGTCAGTATACTGGTCCGAGTCAGTATACTGGTCCTGAGTCAGTATACTGTCCTGAGTCAGTATACTGTCCTGAGTCAGTATACTGGTCCTTAGTCAGTATACTGGTCCTGAGTCAGTATACTGTCCTTGATATATATGGTCCTAGTCAGTATACTGTCCTGAGTCAGTATACTGGTCCTGAGTCAGTATACTGTCCTGAGTCAGTATACTGGTCCTGGAGCAGTATATATGGTCCTGAGTCGATACTGGTGGGTCGTATCTGTCCCTGAGTCAGTATACTGTCTGGTCAGTATACTGTCGTCAGATGGCCTGGTGTATCATCCTGAACAGTATATGGTCTGACAGTATATGGTCTGAGTCAGTATATGTTGGTCAGTATACTGTCCTGAGTCATATCTGCCTGGTCAGATTTACAGTACTGTCTGATAGTATATATGGTCCTGAGTCAGTATCTGCCTGAGTCAGTATACTGGTCTGGTGTATCTGGTCTGAGTCAGTATACTGGTCCTGAGTCAGTATACTGGTCCAGTCAGTATACGTCTGAGTCAGTATCTGGTCCTAGTCAGTATACTGGTCCTGGTCATATACTGGTCTGAGTCAGTATACTGGTCCTGAGTCAGTATACTGTCTGAGTCAGTATCTGGTCTTAGTCAGTATATGTCGATCAGTATCTGGTCCTGAGTCAGTATACTGGTCTGGTAGTATACTGGTCAGTCAGTATACTGGTCCTGAGTCAGATACTGGTCCTAGTCAGTATACTGGTCCTGACAGTATACTGTCTTATCAGTATATGGTCTTGAGTCAGTATACTGGTCTGATCAGTATACAGGTTCTGTCAGTATCTGCTGAGTCATATCTGGTCCTTGAGTCAGTATACTGGTCCGAGTCAGTATGTCCTGAGTCGTATACTGTCCTAGTCATATCTGGTTGAGTCAGTATACTGGTCCTTGAGTCAGTATACTGGTCCTGAGTCAGTATACTGGTCCTTGAGTAGTATACTGGTCTGAGTCAGTATCTGGTCCTGAGTCAGATACTGGTCCTGAGTCAGTATACTGTCCTGAGTCATATACTGGTCCTGAGTCGTATACTGGTCCTGAGTCAGTATACTGTCCTTGGTGTATACTGGTCCTTAGTCAGTATATGGTCTGAGTCAATACTGGTCCTGATCAGTATACTGGTCGGTCAGATACTGTCTGAGTCAGTATACTGTCCGAGTCAGTATACTGCCTGGTCAGTATACTGGTCCTGAGTCGTATACTGGTCCTGAGTCAGTATACTGGTCCTTGAGTCAGATACTGTCTTAGTCATATACTGGCTATCAGTATCTGGTCCTGAGTCAGTATACTGGTCCGGTCAGTATACTGGTCCGAGTCGTATACGGTCCTGAGTCAGTATACTGGCCTTGAGTCAGTATACTGGTCCTTGAGTCAGTATATGGTCCTGGTAGTATACTGGTCCTGAGTCAGTACTGTCCTTGAGTCAGTATATGTCCTGGTCAGTATGGTTGAGTCAGTATACTGGTCCTGGTCAGTATACTGTCCTGAGTCATATACTGGTCTTGAGTCATATCTGGTCTTGAGTCAGTATACTGGTCCAGTCAGTATACTGCTTGAGTAGTATATTGGCCTAGCAGTATACTGGCTGAGTCAGTATTGGTCTGAGCAGTATCTGGTCCTTGAGTCAGTATACTGGTTTGGTCATATCTGGTCCTGAGTCATATACGTCTGAGCGTATACTGTCCTGAGTCAGTATACTGGTCTGAGTCAGTATACTGTCCGATCAGATACTTCCTGAGTCAGATACTGTCCTGAGTCAGTATACTGTCCTGAGTCAGTAGCATGCCTGGTCGATATGTCCTTGAGTCAGTATACTGGTCCTGATCAGTATACTGGTCCTTGAGTCATATGTCCTGAGTCAGTATACTGGTCCTGGTCAGTATACTGGTCCTGAGTCAGTATACTGTCTGAGTCAGTATACTCCCTGAGTCAGTATACTGGTCCTGAGTCAGTATACTGGTTGAGCAGTATACTGTCCTGGTCAGTATACCTGAGCGTATACTGTCTAGTCAACTGGTCCTAGTCAGTATACTGGTCCTGAGTCAGTATACTGTCTTGAGTCAGTATACTGGTCTATGTATACTGGTCTAGTCAGTATACTGGTCCGAGTCAGTATACTGGTCTGAGCAGTATACTGGTCTGAGTCAGTATATGGTCCTGGTCAGTATACTGGTCCTGAGTCAGTATACTGGTCCTGAGTCAGTATATGTTGAGTCATACTGGTCCTTGAGTCAGTATATTTGTCAGATGTCGATCAGTTTGGTCTTAGTCATATACTGGTCCTTGAGTCAGTATACTGGTCCTGAGTCAGTATACTGGTCCTTGAGTCAGTATACTGGCCTTGAGTTCAGTATACTGGTCCTTGGTCAGTATATTCCTGAGTCAGTATACTTACCTGAGTCATACTGTCCTTGATCATACTGGTCCTGAGTAGTATACTGGCCTTGAGTAGTATATTGGTCCTGAGTCAGTATATGGTCTTGAGTCAGTATACTGTCCTTGAGCAGTATACTGTCTGAGCAATATGATTAGTCAGTATACTGGTCCTTGAGTCATATACCTATGTCCTTGAGTCAGTATACTGGTCCTGAGTCAGTATACTGGTCCTTGAGTCAGTATACTGTCCTGAGTCAGTATACTGTCCTGAGTCAGTATACTGGTCCTTGAGTCAGTATACTGTCCTTGAGTCAGTATACTGGTCCTTAGTCAGTATACTGGTCCTAGTCAGTATACTGGTCCTGAGTCAGTATACTGGCTTGAGTCAGTATATTGACTGGTCAGATACTGTTCAGTCAGTATACTGTCCTGAGTCAGTATACTGGTCCTGAGCAGTATTGGTCCGAGTGTATCTGGTCCTTGAGTCAGTATACTGGTCCTGAGTCAGTATATCTGATACGTCCTGAGTCAGTATACTGGTCTTGAGTCAGTATACTGGTCCTTGAGTCAGTATATGGTCCTTGAGTCGTATACTGTCCTTGAGTCAGTATACTGGTCCTTGAGTCAGTATATGGTCCTGAGTCAGTATACTGGTCCTGAGTCAGTATACTGTCCTGAGTCAGTATACTGTCCTTGAGTCAGTATACTGTGGTCCTTGTCAGTCGTATACTGGTCCTGAGTCGTATACTGTCCTTGAGTCAGTATACTGGTCTTTGAGTCAATATACCGGTCCTTGAGTCGGTATACTCGTCCATGAGTCAGTATACTGGTCCTTGAGTCAGTATACTGGTCCTTGAGTCAGTATACTTGTCCTTGAGTCAGTATACTTGTCCTTGAGTCAGTATACTGGTCCTTGAGTCAGTATACTTGTCCTTGAGTCAGTATACTGGTCCTTGAGTCAGTATACTGGTCCTTGAGTCAGTATACTGGTCCTGAGTCAGTATACTGGTCCTTGAGTCAGTATAATGGTCCTTGAGTCAGTATACTGGTCCTTGAGTCAGTATACTGGTCCTTGAGTCAGTATACTGGTCCCTGAGTCAGTATACTGGTCCTTGAGTCAGTATACTGGTCCTGAGTCAGTATACTGGTCCTTGAGTCAGTATACTGTTCCTTGAGTCAGTATACTGGTCCTTGAGTCAGTATACTGGTCCTTGAGTCAGTATACTGGTCCTTGAGTCAGTATACTGGTCCTTGAGTCAGTATACTGGTCTTTGAGTCAGTATACTGGTCTTTGAGTCAGTATACTGGTCCTTGAGTCAGTATACTGGTCCTTGAGTCAGTATACTGGTCCTTGAGTCAGTATACTGGTCCTGAGTCAGTATACTGGTCCTTGAGTCAGTATACTGGTCCTTGAGTCAGTATACTGGTCCTTGAGTCAGTATACTGGCCATGATAACGCCGCTTTGTTTTACACTACCTTTATTAATAAATATAAAAATAATGAGTTAAAAAAAAAAAATAATTGTTAATATTAATTTTGTAATTATTTTTATTAAAATCATCATCATCACTGTCATCATCACCATCACCATCATCACCATCATCACCATCATCATCATCGTTGGATAAAAACAAAATAAAACAACAGAATTTCGTAGAATTTTATTTAATTTTTTTTACAAAATTGTTATAAATCATAATCTGCTGTAATTTACAATAGTAACTATAATAATTATAATTTTCCGGATAATTCACGATTATTATAAAGAAATTCTGAAGTTCAGGGAATTAAAAAAAATATTAATATTATTAAAAAAATAGGCAAAAGTTGAACATTTTTAAGACATAAGGCACAGTAATTATCACAGGTGTGTAGCAGGTGTTGTGGCAGGTGTGTGGGTGTTGTGGTGGGTGTGTGGGTGTTGTGGTGGGTGTGTGGGTGTTGTGGTGAGTGTGTGGGTGTTGTGGTGGGTGTGTGGGTGTTGTGGTGGGTGTGTGGGTGTTGTGGCAGGTGTGTGGCTGTTGTGGTGGGTGTGTGGGTGTTGTGGTGGGTGTGTGGGTTGTGGCAGGTGTGGGTGTTGTGGTGGGTGTGGCTGTTGTGGCAGGTGTGTGGGTGTTGTAGTGGATGTGTGGGTGTTGTGGTGGGTGTGTGGGTGTTGTGGTGGGTGTGAGGGTGTTGTGGTGGGTGTGTGGGTGTTGTGGTGTGTGTGGGTGTTGTTTTGGGTATGTGGGTGTTGTGGTGGGTGTGTTGTTGTGTGTGTGGGTGTTGTGGTGGGTGTTGTGTTGGGTGTTGTGGTGGGTGTTGTGGTGGGTGTGTGGGTGTTGTGGCATGTGTGTGGGTGTTGTGGTGGGTGTGTGGGTGTTGTGGTGGGTGTGTGGGTGTTGTGGTGGGTGTGTGGGTGTTGTGGTGGGTGTGTGGGTGTTGTGGTGGGTGTGTAGGTGTTGTGGTGTGTGTGGGTGTTGTTTTGGGTATTTGGGTGTTGTGGTGGGTGTGTGTGTGTTGTGGTGTGTGTGGGTGTTGTTGTGGGTGTTGTGGTGGGTGTTGTGGTGGGTGTTGTGGTGGGTGTTGTGGTGTGTGTGGGTGTCGTTGTGGGTGTGTGGGTGTTGTGGTGGGTGTGTGGGTGTTGTGGTGGGTGTGTGGGTGTTGTGGTGGGTGTGTGGGTGTTGTGGTGGGTTTGTGGGTGTTGTGGTGTGTGTGGGTGTTGTGGTGGGTGTGTGGGTTGTGGAAGGTGTGTGGGTGTTGTGGAAGGTGTGTGGGTGTTGTGGCAGGTGTGTGGGTGTTGTGGAAGGTGTGTGGGTGTTGTGGCAAGTGTGTGGGTGTTTTGGCAGGTGTGTGGGTGTTTTGGCAGGTATGTGGGTGTTGTGGCAGGTGTGTGGGTGTTGTGGCAGGTGTGTGGGTGTTTTGGCAGGTGTGTGGGTGTTGTACCAAGTGTAGGTGTTGTGGCAGGTGTGTGGGCATTGAAGGTGTGTGCAGCGTAAGCGTGTGAACGACAGGTGTGTACACAGGTATTTACAAACAAAACAGAAACACTGGGTCCTGAGCAACACTTTCTCCGCCACACCTGTTTCTCCGCCACACCTGTTTCTCTAAAATATTTGTGTTTGCACAGCTTTATGAGAAACGTCGTTGAATTCCGTATCTTGTGTTGCAAGACACATGTGCAACACCTGGGTGTCTGTACTGACGACATTAACCATACTTAGGTGTTGCACATGATACCAATAAAGACACCCAGGTGTTGTACCTGTGTCTCGTTCCATCGAATTTTCGGTGCTGTGCTGACAGTCTGGTTAACCAGGCTGTCAGCAAGCAAGCCTGGTTAACCTGGTTGTCTGTCAACAATTAAACCTGGTTGCCCAGGCTGTCAGCAAGGAAGCCTGGTTGCCCAGGCTGTCAGCAAGGAAGCCGGGTTAACCAGGCTGTCAGCAAGGAAGCCTGGCTTCTAACACTCGAAACCTGACACAGGTACAACACAGGTCAGAGTAATTTCCGGTGAGTTTATATTAATAATAAAAACACATACGGTCATGTGTATAGGCTCTTCTCAGACTCCCCCAGAGATGTTTGTATAAGTCGGTCTGGGACCCCAGAGATGTTTGTATAAGTCGGTCTGGGACCCCAGAGATGTCTGTATCAGACCCCAGAGATGTTTTTATAAGGTCGTCTCAGACCCCCCCCCCACACAGATTTATATATGAAAGAGGCTCAGAACCCCAAATATATGTTTCTGGTCTCATCTAACATAGTCATCTATATGACATTTAGTCATCTATATATAAAAAACATTTACATGTGACTAGCTTAAAAGAGATTGTCCACAGTCATTGGGAACACAGAAGTGTCTTTTCTTAAGGTGACGGAATCGTCATTAACATCTAAAAGTGAGTTTTAAAATCCCGAGGTGACGTCTCTAACACGACACCATGTCACTTATGAAGGATGAAAAAAAACACTACAATACAGAGGGTGGAACAATTCACAAACCACAATACCGTGGGTGGAACAATTCACAACTAAACCACAATACTATGGGTGGAACAATTTTAAAACATTTAATAGTGTTTCCGTCTGTCAAAGAGCAATTACCAGTGACAACTTGATAATGGTCCAGACATGAGACGAAACAACTGACTCAGTCGCGAAAAAAAAAATACGTAAACATGAATTTTGCACTAACCCCAATACAATGATTTAAGGGTTTAAATCTTCCTGCTAGAAACATCACCTGGGCATTTGATCTTACGGTTCCATGATACATTTGTAGGGGACATTTGAGCTAGCATTTAAAAAATATACAATAAAAATCGTAAGATAGCGGAGAGACGATCTTACGCGTGAAGGATATCGTCCAGGAGACTCGTCTGCCTTGTTACCTCATTTGCATCTCCTTACTTTCCTCAGGAAGTAACGAGAGGGAAGGATGAGGATCTTCCAGTGAAGTACACTGCTTTCATGTGTTTAAGTGTGTAAAAAGGTTTCACATTATCGTGAAGGTAATAACAGTGTGTAAGGAGTTCTTGAGGTGACCAAGACCTTTTCCAAGCCAGATCCTGTACTTCGTGGAGGCACTAGCTGCTGACTGGAGCAGATCCTGTACTTCGTGGAGGCACTAGCTGCTGACTGGAGCAGGTCCTGTACTTCGTGGAGGCACTAGCTGCTGACTGGAGCAGATCCTGTACTTCGTGGAGGCACTAGCTGCTGACTGGAGCAGGTCCTGTACTTCGTGGAGGCACTAGCTGCTGACTGGAGCAGATCCTGTACTTCGTGGAGGCACTAGCTGCTGACTGGAGCAGATCCTGTACTTCGTGGAGGCACTAGCTGCTGACTGGAGCAGATCCTGTACTTCGTGGAGGCACCAGCTACATATTGGACCAGATCCTGTACTTCCTGGAGGCACCAAGCTACATATTAAACCAGATCCTGTACTTCGTGAAGGTACCAGCTACATATTGAACCAGATCCTGTACTTCGTGGAGGCACCAAGCTATATACTGAACCAGATCCTGTACTTCGTGAAGGCACCAGCTACTGACTGAACCAACGCTTTGCTAGCCTTGCCATCAAAGTGAATGATATTTGTTCATCATTCTTGTGAAAATGAGCAGACTTACAGAGTATTACATAAGTTTCCCCCCCACACACACAGACAATATACATATATATATATATTTATATATATCAACTTGCTAATTCTTTCTCATATAGTATATATCACAGCAATACATGTTAGTTGACAAGACACAGCACTTGCAACAGGAACAAACTGTGCTATGTTGCACAGTAGCTGAAGTTCGGGAACAGCAGACAGTGCACAGACAACATTCTGTAAAACAACGAAATAAGAGTTAGAATTTCAGAGGCCTGTAAATATATATTTTGTATGTTTTTGGGCGTAGACTAAATCAGTTATAACTAATGTATTTAATAATAACTACGAGTTATAACGTAGAGATTGTTGGGATGAATGGTGAAGAATCTGACTGATGGATCTGGTGAACAACACTTGTCGACATGTTCAGTTGACTGTGGAGTGTACATACCTGGTGTGGTGGAGTGTACATACCTGGTGTGGTGGTGTACATACCTGGTGTAGTGAAGTGTACATACCTGGTGTGGTGGAGTGTACATACCTGGTGTGGTGGTGTACATACCTGGTGTGGTGGAGTGTACATACCTGGTGTGGTGGTGTACATACCTGGTGTGGTGGTGTACATACCTGGTGTGGTGGAGTGTACATACCTGGTGTGGTGGTGTACATACCTAGTGTGGTGGAGTGTACATACCTGGTGTGGTGGTGTACATACCTGGTGTGGTGGTGTACATACCTGGTGTGGTGGAGTGTACATACCTGGTGTGGTGGAGTGTACATACCTGGTGTAGTGAAGTGTACATACCTGGTGTAGTGAAGTGTACATACCTGGTGTGGTGGAGTGTACATACCTGGTGTGGTGGAGTGTACATACCTGATGTGGTGGAGTGTACATACCTGGTGTTATGAAGTGTACATACCTGGTGTGGTGGAGTGTACATACCTGGTGTGGTAGAGTGTACATACCTGGTGTGGAGTGTACATACCTGGTGTGGTGGAGTGTACATACCTGGTGTGGTGAAGTGTACATACCTGGTGTGGTGGAGTGTATATACCTGGTGTGGTGGAGTGTACATACCTGGTGTGGTGGAGTGTACATATCTGGTGTGGTGGAGTGTACATACCTGGTGTGGTGGAGTGTACATACCTGGTGTGGTGGAGTGTACATACCTGGTGTGGAGAAGTGTACATACCTGGTGGTGAGAAGTGTACATACCTGGTGATGTGGAGTGTACATACCTGGTGTGGTGGAGTGTACATACCTGGTGTGGAGTCTACATACCTGGTGTGGTGGAGTGTACATACCTGGTGTGGTGGAGTGTACATACCTGGTGTGGAGGAGTGTACATACCTGATATGAAGTGTACATACCTGGTGTGGTGGAGTGTACATACCTGGTGTGGAGGAATGTACATACCTGGTGTGGTGGAATGTACATACCTGGTGTGGTGGAATGTACATACCTGGTGTGGAGGAGTGTACATACCTGGTGTAGAGGAGTGTACATATCTGATGTGAAGTGTACATACCTGGTGTTGTGGAATGTACATACCTGGTGTGGAGGAGTGTACATACCTGGTGTGGAGGAGTGTACATACCTGGTGTGTTGGAGTGTACATACCTGGTGTGGAGGAGTGTACATACCTGGTGTGGTGGAGTGTACATACCTGGTGTGGAGTGTACATTCCTGGTGTGGTGGAGTGTACATACCTGATGTGGTGAAGTGTACATACCTGGTGTGGTGGAGTGTACATACCTGGTGTAGTAGAGTGTACATACCTGGTGTGGTGGAGTGTACATACCTGGTGTGGTGGAGTGTACATACCTGGTGTGGTGGAGTGTACATACCTGGTGTGGTGGAGTGTACATACCTGGTGTGGTGAAGTGTACATACCTGGTGTAATGGAGTGTACATACCTGGTGTGGTGGAGTGTACATACCTGGTGTGAAGTGTACATACCTGGTGTGGTGGAGTGTACATACCTGGTGTGGTGGAGTGTACATGCGTGGTGTGGTGGAGTGTACATGCGTGGTGTGGTGGAGTGTACATACCTGGTGTGGTGGAGTGTACATACCTGGTGTGGTGGAGTGTACATGCTTGGTGTGGTGGTGTACATACCTGGTGTGGAGTGTACATACCTGGTGTGAAGTGTACATACCTGGTGTGGTGGAGTGTACATACCTGGTGTGGTGGAGTGTACATGCGTGGTGTGGTGGAGTGTTCATGCGTGGTGTGGTGGAGTGTACATACCTGGTGTGGTGGAGTGTACATACCTGGTGTGGTGGAGTGTACATACCTGGTATGGTGAAGTGTACATACCTGGTGTGGTGGGGTGTACATATCTGGTGTGGTGGAGCGTACATACCTGATGTGGTGGAGTGTACATACCTGGTGTGGTGGAGTGTACATACCTGGTGTGGTGGAGTGTACATACCTGGTGTGGTGGAGTGTACATATCTGGTGTGGAGTGTACATACCTGGTGTGGAGTGTACATACCTGATGTGGTGGAGTGTACATACCTGGTGTGGTGGAATGTAAATACCTGGTGTGGTGGAGTGTACATACCTGGTCTGGTGGAGTGTACATACCTAGTGTGGTGGAGTGTACATATCTGGTGTGGTGGAGTGTACATACCTGGTGTGGTGGAGTGTACATACCTTGTGTGGAGGAGTGTACATACCTGGTGTGGAGGAGTGTACATGCCTGGTGTGGTGGAGTGTACATACCTGGTGTGGTGGAGTGTACATACCTGGTGTGGAGGAGTCTACATACCTGGTGTGGTGGAGTGTACATACCTGGTGTGGTGGAGTGTACATACCTGGTGAGGTGGAGTGTACAGACCTGGTGTGGAGGAGTCTACATACCTGGTGTGGTGGAGTCTACATTCCTGGTGTGGTGGAGTCTACATACCTGGTGTGGTGGAGTGTACATACCTGGTGTGGTGGAGTGTACATACCTGGTGTGGTGGAGTGTATATACCTGGTGTGGTGGAGTCTACATACCTGGTGTGGTGGAATCTACATACCTGGTGTGGTGGAGTCTACATACCTGGTGTGGTGGAGTCTATATACCTGATGTGGTGGAGTCTACATACCTGGTGTGGTGGAGTGTACATATCTGGTGTGGTGGAGTCTACATTCCTGGTGTGGTGGAGTGTACATACCTGGTGTGGTGGAGTGTACATACTTGGTGTGGTGGAGTCTACATACCTGGTGTGGTGGAGTCTACATACCTGGTGTGGTGGAGTCTATATACCTGGTGTGGTGGAGTCTACATACCTGGTGGGGTCGAGTCTGGTGTCGAGACCGTCCACAGGTAGAACGTTCATCTCACTGCCGTACTGGGAGTAACTGAAGCTCACCTACAACACAACACAACAACAACATTAACCAGTAGCACGACAACACAACAACAACAACATTAACCAGTAGCACGACAACACAACAACAACATTAAACAGTAGCACGACAACACAACAAAACATTAAACAGTAGCACGACAACACAACAACATTAAACAGTAGCACGACAACACAAGAACAACATTAAACAGTAGCACGACAACACAACAAAACATTAACCAGTAGCACGACCACACAACAACATTAACCAGTAGCACGACAACACAACAACAACAATATTAAACAGTAGCACGAGAACACAACAACAACAACTGTTGCATGCAAAGAGTATGTCCCCTTTATTCGGAGCATGTTAAACACACCCCCATAGGCTGCCTCACCACCCAGCGAACCATCTTGTTAAGGGTTTGGTGATTGGGGCCCCATCACAAAATCAACAACTTGGTTCAACCAATCATAATGTGGGTCTGGCAATTGTAAAGGTGACGTGGATTCCACTCACATGTTTGCCATTGTCATTCCCACCCTGCGCTGGTTGTCATATGGTTGTCTCTGTCTTTTGGCTGTTGTTTTGCCTTGACTATCGTGGTGTGCACTAATACTACTCTCTTTGTATATAGTGTACATAATTTGTATAAAGACAAATACTTGAAGGAAAATACAAAAACTCATATATATCTATATTTGCTTGGTGAAGGAAAATACAATTCAAAGCATTTTCTACTGTGTTTCTTTGCTCCAAGCTCCATTTACACTCATGATAACAGGCCTAGAACCTGAGGTTGTAATAACAACATTAACCAGTAGCACGACAACACAACAACAACAACAACATTAACCAGTAGCACAACAACAACATTAACCAGTAGCACGACAACACAACAACACATTAACCAGTAGCATGACAACACAACAACATTAACCAGTAGCACGACAATAACAACATTTATCAGTTGCACAACACAACAACAACATTAACCAGTAGCATGACAACACAACAACAACAACATTAACCAGTAGCATGACAACACAACAACAACATTAACCAGTAGCATGACAACACAACAACAACATTAACCAGTAGCACGACAACACAACAACAACATTAACCAGTAGCATGACAACACAACAACAACAACATTAACCAGTAGCATGACAACACAACAACAACATTAACCAGTAGCACGACAACACAACAACATTAACCAGTAGCACGACAACAACAACATTAACCAGTAGCACGACAACATTTATCAGTAGCACGACAACAACAACATTTATCTGTAGCACGACAACAACATTAACCAGTAGCACAACAACAACATTAACCAGTAGCATGACAACACAACAACATTAACCAGTAGCACGACAACAACAACATTTATCAGTAGCACGACAACAACAACAACAACAACAACATTAACCAGTAGCACGACAACACAACATTAACCAGTAGCACGACAACACAACAACAACATTAACATTAACACGACAACACAACAACATTAACCAGTAGCACGACAACACAACAACAACAACATTAACCAGTAACACGACAACACAAAAACAACATTAGCCAGTAGCACGACAACACAACAACAACAACATTAACCAGTAGCACGACAACACAACATTAACCAGTAACACGACAACAACAACAACATTAACCAGTAGCACGACAACACAACAAAAACAACATTAACCTGTAGCCCGACATCACAACATTAACCAGTAGCACGACAACACAACATTAACCAGTAGCACGACAACACAACATTAACCAGTAGCACGACAACACAACAACAACAACAACATTAACCAGTAGCACGACAACACAACAACAACAACAACATTAACCAGTAGCACGACAACACAACATTAACCAGTAGCACGACAACACAACACAACATTAACCAGTATCACGACAACACAACAACAACAACATTAACCAGTAGCACGACAACACAACAACAACAACATTAACCAGTAGCACGACAACACAACAACATTAACCAGTAGCACGACAACAACAACAACATTAACCAGTAGCACGACAACACAACATTAACCAGTAGCACGACAACAACAACAACATTAACCAGTAGCACGACAACACAACATTAACCAGTAGCACGACAACACAACAACAACAACATTAACCAGTAACACGACAACACAACATTAACCAGTAGCACGACAACACAACAACAACAACATTAACCAGTAGCACGACAACACAACATTAACCAGTAGCACGACAACACAACAACAACAACATTAACCAGTAACACGACAACACAACATTAACTAGTAGCACGACAACACAACAACAACAACATTAACCAGTAGCACGACAACACAACAACAACAACATTCACCAGTAGCACAACACAACAACAACAACATTAACCAGTAGCATGACAACACAACAACAACAACATTAACCAGTAGCATGACAACACAACAACAACATTAACCAGTAGCACGACAACACAACAACAATCACTAGCACAACACATCATAACCACAGTTTTGTACCATCATTTACAGATGACACTAAAATAAGAATGAAAGTCACGACGGCAGAAGACTGAAAAATTACAGGAAGACGTAAGCAGTGTTTTCCAATGGGCTATTAATTATGTCAGCTGACCTTTCTTTGCAAGAACATAAGACACAAAGCTCACGACAGCCAGGAGGATGACTGGGTGGGTATTGAGAACTCTCAGTACAAGGCTGACGGCCCCGTTCAAATCAGGAGAAATATCAGAGCTGGAACAAATACAGAGATTGTTTACAGCTCAAACTGAGCCACAAACGCACCTAAATTACGGGGAACGGCTTCAAGTCTTGAACATGTATTCATTGGAGCGAAGGAGAGAGAGATACATGATAATATATACCTGGAAAGTACTGGAGGGTCTTGTCCATACTCTGCACACTGCCATAACAACGTAATGGAGTAAGAGATACGAGAGGAAGTGAGAAGGGGTGCGGTGGGAACAATAAGGGAACACTGTATCAACATCCGTGTCCCCAGATTATTCAACATCTTACCAGAAGATATCAGAAACACTGCTGAAACACGGCTGGAAACTGGACAAGTATGTTACCAAGTGCCAGATCAACCAGGCTGTGATGGATATGTGGGGCAGCGGGCCTCCAGCAGCAACAACCTGGTTGACCAGGCTAGCATCAGACGAGCCTGGCCCACGGCCGGGCTCCGAGAGTAGTGAGACTCTCGAAACTCATCGAAAGTATATCAAAGGTAATGTACTAGGACGACAACACATCAACAACAGTACTGACGAAACACTGTAGGCGATGTTTCGCTCCTCTGAACCTGACCTAACTACACCTGCAACCTGACCTACCTACACCTGTATGATACCTACGCCTAGCACAGACCTGCTAGCCTAGCCTAGTTACCTAGCTGAAGTTGTATCTCCTAGCCTGTAGTTATATCCTAGCCTGTATAATTCCTAGCCTGAGTTTACCTACCTGTAGTATATCACCTATTCAGCCTGTATATATTCTACCTATGATACCTGATATCTACCTGTAGACCACTGTATTATCCTAGCCTGTAGTTAATTCACCTGCTAGCCCTGACTCTATGTCATTCCTACCTACCTGCTGAGCCTTATACCTACCTGAGCTACCTGCATGTTCACCTATTATAGCCTGTAGTATTCAGCCTGTATTATATCCTACCTAGCAAGCCTGTATTACCTAGCCTGACCTAGCTACAGTGAGTTCCAGCCTGTAGTAACTACCTGTAACTATTCCTAGCCTGTAGTTGTATCACTTATTATCTAGCCTGTATTATATTCCTAGCCTGTTAGTTATATCCTAGCCTGTATTATATTAGCCTGTATTTATTCAAGCCTGTAGTTATCTACCTTATCTACCTGTATTTATTCCTAGCCTGTAGTTATATTCTTAGCCTGTAGTTTATTCCTAGCCTGTATTATTCCTAGCGTTTAGCCTGTGTATTTCCCTAGTTCTGCCTGTAGTTTATTCCTAGCCTGTATTTTCCTAGTATTTATTCAGCCTGTAGTTATATTCAGCCTGCATTATTCCTAGCCTGTAGTTATATTCCTAGCCTGTAGTTTTCCTGCTAGTTTATTCAGCTAGCCTGTAGTTATATTCCTAGCCTGTAGTATGTATATTCTTAGCCTGTAGTTATATTCTAGCCTGTAGTTATATTCAGCCTGTATATTTGCCTGTAGTTTTATATTTATTCTAGCCTGTAGTTATTTAGCCTGTATTCGTAGTTTATTCCTAGCCTGTAGTTTATTCCTACCTGTAGTTATATTCCTAGCTGTAGTTATATTCCTAGCCTGTAGTTATTCCTAGCCTGTATTTATTCCTAGCCTGTAGTTGTATTCTAGCTTAGTTTATTCTAGCCTGTAGTTATATTCCTAGCCTGTAGTTATATTCCTAGCCTGTAGTTGTATTCCTAGCCTGTAGTTATATTCTAGCCTGTAGTTGTATTCCTAGCCTGTAGTTATATTCCTAGCCTGTAGTTATATTCCTAGCCTGTAGTTATATTCCTAGCCTGTAGTTTATTCCTAGCCTGTAGTTATATTCCTAGCCTGTAGTTATATTCCTAGCCTGTAGTTGTATTCTAGCCTGTAGTTATATTCCTAGCCTGTAGTTATATTCCTAGCCTGTAGTTATATTCCTAGCCTGTAGTTGTATTCCTAGCGTGTAGTTATATTCCTAGCCTGTAGTTGTATTCCTAGCCTGTAGTTATATTCATAGCCTGTAGTTGTATTCCTAGCCTGTAGTTATATTCCTAGCCTGTAGTTATATTCCTAGCGTGTAGTTATATTCGTAGCCTGTAGTTGTATTCCTAGCCTGTAGTTATATTCCTAGCCTGTAGTTGTATTCCTAGCCTGTAGTTATATTGCTAGCCTGTATTTATATTCTTAGCCAGCAGTTATATTCCTAGCCTCTAGTTATATTCCTAGCCTGTAGTTGTATTCCTAGCCTGTAGTTATATTCCTAACCTGTAGTTATATTCCTAGCCAGTAGTTATATTCCTAGCCTGTAGGTGTATTCCTAGCGTGTAGTTATATTCCTAGCCTGTAGTTGTATTCCTAGCCTGTAGTTATATTCCTAGCGTGTAGTTATATTCCTAGCCTGTAGTTGTATTCCTAGCCTGTAGTTATATTCCTAGCCTGTAGTTGTATTCCTAGCCTGTAGTTATATTCCTAGCCTGTATTTATATTCTTAGCCAGCAGTTATATTCCTAGCCTCTAGTTATATTCCTAGCCTGTAGTTGTATTCCTAGCCTGTAGTTATATTCCTAGCCTGTAGTTATATTCCTAGCCTGTAGTTATATTCCTAGCCTGTAGTTGTATTCCTATCCTGTAGTTATATTCCTAGCCTGTAGTTGTATTCCTATCCTGTAGTTATATTCCTAGCTGTAGTTATATTCCTAGCCTGTAGTTATATTCCAAGCCTGTAGTTATATTCCTAGCCTGTAGTTATATTCCTAGCCTGTAGTTATATTCCTAGCCTGTAGTTATATTCCTAGCCTGTAGTTGTATTCCTAGCCTGTAGTTACATTCCTAGCCTGTAGTTATATTCCTAGCCTGTAGTTATATTCTCAGCCAGCAGTTACATTCCTAGCCAGCAGTTACATTCGTAGCCAGGAGTTATATTTCAAGCCTGTAGTTATATTCCCAGCCTGTAGTTATATTCCTAGCCTGTAGTTATATTCCAAGCCTGTAGTTATATTCCTAGCCTGTAGTTATATTCCAAGCCTGTAGTTATATTCCTAGCCTGTAGTTATATTCCTAGCCTGTAGTTATATTCCTAGCCTGTAGTTATATTCCTAGCCTGTAGTTATATTCGTAGCCTGTAGTTATATTCGTAGCCTGTAGTTATATTCCTAGCCTTTAGTTATATTCCTAACCTGTAGTTATATTCCTAGCCTGTATGTATATTCCTAGCCTGTAGTTATATTCCTAGCCTGTAGTTATATTTCTAACCAGCAGTTATATTCCTAACCTGTAGTTATATTCCTATTATGGAGTTATTACACTCCCTTGTGACTCTAGTTATGTTGATGTTATATATATATATATATATATATATATATATATATATATATATATATATATATATATATATATATATATATATATATATATATGTGTGTGTGTGTGTCTGTGGGAGCAGCCCTCCCACAGACACACTACCCTGTGATCTGATGGGTTCCCAAATCCCAGACATTGAGGACCATATACACAGCAGTGGGTAGGCGTGTGCACGTACCTGCCTGGCCAGGGTGTCCGTGTTCACGAACCTCATGGGCTCCAGGTGTGAGTGGAACTCCTCCACCACTGTCAGCTTCTTCCTCAGCAGGTGCTCTGAAATACAGCCAGACTTCAGTAAGACGCTCTGAAATACAGCCAGACTTCAGTAAGATGCTCTTAAATACAGCCAGACTTCAGTAAGATGCTCTTAAATACAGCCAGACTTCAGTAAGACGCTCTGAAATACAGCCAGACTTCAGTAAGATGCTCTTAAATACAGCCAGACTTCAGTAAGATGCTCTTAAATACAGCCAGACTTCAGTAAGATCCTCTTAAATACAGCCAGACTTCAGTAAGACGCTATGAAATACAGCCAGACTTCAGTAAGATGTTCTTAAATACAGCCAGACTTCAGTAAGATGCTCTTAAATACAGCCAGACTTCAGTAAGATGCTCTTAAATACAGCCAGAATTCAGTAAGATGTTCTTAAATACAGCCAGACTTCAGTAAGATTCTCTTAAATACAGCCAGACTTCAGTAAGACACTCTGAAATACAGCCAGATTTCAGTAAGATGCTCTTAAATACAGCCAGACTTCAGTAAGACGCTCTGAAATACAGCCAGACTTCAGTAAGATGCTCTTAAATACAGCCAGACGTCAGTAAGATGCACTTAAATACAGCCAGACTTCAGTAAGATGCTCTTAAATACAGCCAGACTTCAGTAAGATCCTCTTAAATGCAGCCAGACTTCAGCAAGTGCCTCACATGACATCCGTGTAAAATGTCTTTCCAAACTGTGGGTTAGTTGTGAGTTGTTGCAGCCAGGGTATTGTGGGTTAGTTGTGAATTGTTGCAGCCAGGGTATTGTGGGTTAGTTGTGAATTGGTGCAGCCAGGGTATTGTGGGTTAGTTGTGAGTTGTTGCAGCCAGGGTATTGTGGGTTAGTTGTGAGTTGTTGCAGCCAGGGTATTGTGGGTTAGTTGTGAATTGTTGCAGCCAGGGTATTGTAGGTTAGTTGTGAATTGTTGCAGCCAGGGTATTGTGGGTTAGTTGTGAATTGTTGCAGCCAGGGTATTGTGGGTTAGTTGTGATTTGTTGCAGCCAGGGTATTGTGGGTTAGTTGTGAGTTGTTGCAGCCAGGGTATTGTGGGTTAGTTGTGAATTGTTGCAGCCAGGGTATTGTGGGTTAGTTGTGATTGGTGCAGCCAGGGTATTGTGGGTTAGTTGTGAGTTGTTGCAGCCAGGGTATTGTGGGTTAGTTATGAGTTGTTGCAGCCAGGGTATTGTGGGTTAGTTGAGAGATGTTGCAGCCAGGGTATTGTGGGTTAGTTGTGAATTGTTGCAGCCAGGGTATTGTGGGTTAGTTGTGAATTGTTGCAGCCAGGGTATTGTGGGTTAGTTGTGAATTGTTGCATCCAGGGTATTGTGGGTTAGTTGTGAATTGGTGCAGCCAGGGTATTGTGGGTTAGTTGTGAGTTGTTGCAGCCAGGGTATTGTGGGTTAGTTGTGAGTTGTTGCAGCCAGGGTATTGTGGGTTAGTTGTGAATTGTTGCAGCCAGGGTATTGTAGGTTAGTTGTGAATTGTTGCAGCCAGGGTATTGTGGGTTAGTTGTGAATTGTTGCAGCCAGGGTATTGTGGGTTAGTTGTGATTTGTTGCAGCCAGGGTATTGTGGGTTAGTTGTGAGTTGTTGCAGCCAGGGTATTGTGGGTTAGTTGTGAATTGTTGCAGCCAGGGTATTGTGGGTTAGTTGTGAATTGGTGCAGCCAGGGTATTGTGGGTTAGTTGTGAGTTGTTGCAGCCAGGGTATTGTGGGTTAGTTATGAGTTGTTGCAGCCAGGGTATTGTGGGTTAGTTGAGAGATGTTGCAGCCAGGGTATTGTGGGTTAGTTGTGAATTGTTGCAGCCAGGGTATTGTGGGTTAGTTGTGAATTGTTGCAGCCAGGGTATTGTGGGTTAGTTGTGAATTGTTGCATCCAGGGTATTGTGGGTTAGTTGTGAGTTGTTGCAGCCAGGGTATTGTGGGTTATACCTGGAGTATACCTATAGAAGGTTTCGGGGGTCAACGTATGTATATATATATATATATATATATATATATATATATATATATATATATATATATATATATATATATATATATATATATATAATATATGCAAGGTATACTGCAGGCATAACTGGTGGGTATACAAAAAATATCCCTCAAGGGGTAACTCACCTATTATATATCCCAGAGTAACGTCGTCGGGAAGACGAATCTTCTCACCCACACTGATAAACTTGCCGCCTCTGGGAGATGAAGAACACAGGTGAACAATGAACAAGAACACGTGAATACTGAACACACACACACCTGAATACTGAACAACATATCATGAACACTGAACAAAAACACACATAGCCTCCCACCATACATAAAAAGGATTACTAATAGACCCCTGGCTGTCTTCAAGACTTCTGGTTGTCTTTAAGACCCCTGGCTGTCTTCAAGACCCCTGGTTGTCTTTAAGACCCCTGGCTGTCTTCAAGACCCCTGGTTGTCTTTAAGACCCCTGGCTGTCTTCAAGACTTCTGGTTGTCTTTAAGACCCCTGGCTGTCTTCAAGACCCCTGGTTGTCTTCAAGACCCCTGGCTGTCTTCAAGACTTCTGGTTGTCTTTAAGACCCCTGGCTGTCTTCAAGACCCCTGGTTGTCTTCAAGACCCCTGGCTGTCTTCAAGACTTCTGGTTGTCTTTAAGACCCCTGGCTGTCTTCAAGACCCCTGGTTGTCTTTAAGACCCCTGGCTGTCTTCAAGACCCCTGGTTGTCTTCAAGACCCCTGGCTGTCTTCAAGACCCCTGGCTGTCTTCAAGACCCCTGGCTGTCTTCAAGACCCCTGGCTGACTTCAAGACCCCTGGTTGTCTTTAAGACCCCTGGCTGTCTTCATGACCCCTGGTTGTCTTTAAGACCCCTGGCTGTCTTCAAGACCCCTTGTTGTCTTTAAGACCCCTGGCTGTCTTCAAAACCCCTGGTTGTCTTTAAGACCCCTGGCTGTCTTCAAGACCCCTGGTTGTCTTTAAGACCCCTGGCTGTCTTCAAGACCCCTGGTTGTCTTCAAGACCCCTGGTTGTCTTCAAGACCTCTGGTTGTCTTCAAGACCCCTGGTTGTCTTCAAGATCCCTGGTTGTCTTCAAGACCCCTGGTTGTCTTTAAGACCCCTGGCAGTCTTCAAGACCCCTTTGATATATACCTTTGAAGAGTTTCGAGAGTTTCTCTACTCTCTGAGCCCGGACATGGGCCAGGCTCCTCTTGGTTGTCTTTAAAACCCCTGGCTGTCTTCAAGACCCCTGGCAGTCTTCAAGACTCCTGGCAGTCTTCAAGACCCTTGGCAGTCATCAAAATCCCTGACTGTCATCAAGACCCCTGACTGTCATCAAAACCCCTGGTTGTCATCAAGACCCCTGGCAGTCATCAAGACCCTTGACTGTCATCAAGACCCCTGGTTGTCATCAAGACCCCTGACTGTCATCAAGACCCCTGGTTGTCATCAAGACCCCCTGACTGTCTTCAAGAAGGCGCTGGACAGGCACCTAAAGTCAGTACCTGACCAGCCGGGCTGTGGCTCGTACGTCGGTTTACGTGCTGCCAGGATTAACAGCCTGGCTGATCAGGTCCTGATCCACCGCAAGACCTGGTCACAGACCGGGCCGCGGGGGCGTTGACCCTCGAAACATCCTCCAGGTAGACTCCAGGTAGGTAGAATGTGCTCCATATATTTTACGTCTACTACTAAAACCCTTCCCAACTCAACCCCCTACCCTCCATCACCCCCTCCCCATTTCTTCCCCTCCCAGTAATGCTATTTCCTTCTATTCCTTACCGTCCCTCGGGCATCTACCCCCTACCTCTACCCCCTACCTCTAGCTCCTCCAATTATCCTAAGGCCAGGAAATCAACCTCCCTCCCCCCTCCAACCTCCTCTGTTCCATCCTGAGTCACGTTTGGAGTCACAAGAGTGATGTTTGGAGTCACAATAGTGATGTTTGGAGTCACAAGAGTGATGTTTGGAGTCACAAGAGTGATGTTTGGAGTCACAAGAGTGATGTTTGGAGTCACAATAGTGATGTTTGGAGTCACAAGAGTGATGTTTGGAGTCACAATAGTGATGTTTGGAGTCACAAGAGTGATGTTTGGAGTCACAAGAGTGATGTTTGGAGTCACAAGAGTGATGTTTGGAGTCACAAGAGTGATGTTTGGAGTCACAAGAGTGATGTTTGGAGTCACAATAGTGATGTTTGGAGTCACAAGAGTGAGGTTTGGAGTCAGAAGAGTGATGTTTGGAGTCACAAGAGTGAGGTTTGGAGTCAGAAGAGTGATGTTTGGAGTCACAATAGTGATGTTTGGAGTCACATGAGTGATGTTTGGAGTCACAAGATTGAGGTTTGGAGTCACATGAATGATGTTTGGAGTCACATGAATGTTTGGAATCACAAGAGTGATGTTTGGAGTCACATGAATGTTTGGAATCACAAGAGTGATGTTTGGAGTCACAAGAGTGATGTTTGGAGTCAGAAGAGTGATGTTTGGAGTCACAAGAGTGATGTTTGGAGTCACAAGAGTGATGTTTGGAGTCAGAAGAGTGATGTTTGGATTCACAAGAGTGATGTTTGGATTCACAAGAGTGATGTTTGGAGTCACACTAGTGATGTTTGGAGTCACAAGAGTGATGTTTGGAGTCACAAGAGTGATGTTTGGAGTCACAAGAGTGATGTTTGGATTCACAAGAGTGATGTTTGGAGTAACAATAGTGATGTTTGGAGTCACAAGAGTGATGTTTGGAGTCACAAGAGTGAGGTTTGGAGTCACAAGAGTGATGTTTGGAGTCACAAGAGTGATGTTTGGATTCACAAGTGATGTTTGGAGTCACAAGAGTGATGTTTGGAGTCACAAGAGTGATGTTTGGAGTCACATGAGTGATGTTTGGAGTCACAAGAGTGATGTTTGGAGTCACAATAGTGATGTTTGGAGTCACATGAGTGATGTTTGGAGTCACAAGAGTGATGTTTGGAGTCACAAGAGTGATGTTTGGAGTCACAAGAGTGATGTTTGGAGTCACAAGAGTGATGTTTGGAGTCACAAGAGTGATGTTTGGAGACACAAGAGTGATGTTTGGAGTCAGAAGAGTGATGTTTGGAGTCACAAGAGTGATGTTTGGAGTCACAAGAGTGATGTTTGGAGTCACAAGAGTGATGTTTGGAGTCACAAGAGTGATGTTTGGAGTCACAAGAGTGATGTTTGGAGTCACAAGAGTGATGTTTGGAGTCACAAGAGTGATGTTTGGAGTCACAAGAGTGATGTTTGGAGTCACAAGAGTGATGTTTGGAGTCACAAGAGTGATGTTTGGAGTCAAATTGCATAACATTTTCCTCAAAAAAGAGATGAGCTTCAGTTATAACAAGAAACAGCTTCATTTGGAGCGAAACGTTGTTATGAAGTGTACCTTAAGTATGTCTTGATCACCTCCATGTAACAGGAGGTGGTGGTGAGTGATTGTTTTTGGATAGGTGGTGGTGGTGATTGTTTTGGATATGGTGGTGGTGGTGGTATTGTTTGATATGGTGGTGTGGTGGTATTGTTGTTGTTGATAGTGGTGGTGGTGGTGGTATTGTTGTTGTTGAAGTGGTGGTGGTGGTATTGTGTTGTTGATAGTGGTGTGTGGTATTGTTGTTGTTAAAGTGGTGGTGGTATTGTTGTTGTTGATAGTGGTGGTGGTGGTATTGTTGTTGATAGTGGTGGTGGTGGTATTGTTGTTGTTGATAGTGGTGGTGGTGGTGGTATTGTTGTTGTTGATAGTGGTGGTGGTGGTGGTATTGTTGTTGATAGTGGTGGTGGTGGTATTGTTGTTGTTGATAGTGGTGGTGGTGGTATTGTTGTTGATAGTGGTGGTGGTGGTATTGTTGTTGTTGATAGTGTGGTGGTGGTATTGTTGTTGATAGTGGTGGTGGTGGTGGTATTGTTGTTGTTGATAGTGGTGGTGGTGGTGGTATTGTTGTTGATAGTGGTGGTGGTGGTATTGTTGTTGATAGTGGTGGTGGTGGTATTGTTGTTGATAGTGGTGGTTGTGGTATTGTTGTTGATAGTGGTGGTGGTGGTGGTATTGTTGTTGATAGTGGTGGTGGTGGTGGTATGATTGGTGATGGGTGGTGGAGATGTGTTGATAGTGCTGGTGTAGTGGTATTGTTGTTGATAGTGGACTGGGTGGTGGTAATATAGTTGTATAGTGCCGGAGTACAGTCTGACTACACACTACCACTGCCTCACATAACACTACACACACTACCACTGCCTCCATAACACTACACACACTACACTGCCTCACATACTACACACACTACCACTGCCTCAATAACACTACACACACTACCACTGCCTCACATAACACTACACACACTACCACTGCCTCACATAACACACACATACCACTGCCTACATACACTACACTACCACTGCCTCACATAACACTACACACACTACCACTGCCTCACATAACACTACAACACTACACTGTACATCACTACACTGCCTCACATAACACTACACACACTACCACTGCCTCACATAACACTACACACACTACCACTGCCTCACATAACACTACACACACTACCACTGCCTCACATAACACTACACACACTACCACTGCCTCACATAACACTACACACACTACCACTGCCTCACATAACACTACACACACTACCACTGCCTCACATAACACTACACACACTACCACTGCCTCACATAACACTACACACACTACCACTGCCTCACATAACACTACACACACTACCACTGCCTCACATAACACTACACACACTACCACTGCCTCACATAACACTACACAAACTACCACTGCCTCACATAACACTACACACACTACCACTGCCTCACATAACACTACACACACTACCACTGCCTCACATAACACTACACACACTACCACTGCCTCACATAACACTACACACACTACCACTGCCTCACATAACACTAAACACACTACCACTGCCTCACATAACACTACACACACTACCACTGCCTCATATAACACTACACACACTACCACTCCCTCACATAACACTACACACACTACCACTGCCTCACATAACACTACACACACTACCACTGCCTCACATAACACTACACACACTACCACTCCCTCACATAACACTACATACACTACCACTGCCTCACATAACACTACACACACTACCACTCCCTCACATAACACTACATACACTACCACTGCCTCACATAACACTACACACACTACCACTCCCTCACATAACACTACATACACTACCACTGCCTCATATAACACTACACACACTACCACTGCCTCACATAACACTACATACACTACCACTCCCTCACATAACACTACACACACTACCACTCCCTCACATAACACTACATACACTACCACTGCCTCACATAACACTCCACTAACACAGTATATCAGGTCAAGTTTCCATGGGATCTGATTACCAATTTCAGTCGTTCACATATTCAATCACAAAATTATTTTTTTAAACAAGTCAACGTACTTAATCTAAATATATATTTTTTTGGAACTTACAGGCCAAGCGAGGCGGCTGTATACCTTGAATTAGGTCTATTGACAATCCCCCTTATGTATGCTGGGAGGCAGTTGAACAGTCTTGGGCCCCTGGTGGATGTACTTGTCCAGTTTCTTCTTGAAGACTTCTACACATGTCCCAGCAGTGTTTATGATATCTTTTGGTGAGATGCTCAACGCTCTGGGGCAACGGATGTTGATACAGTGTTCTCTTATTGTGCCCATGGTGCCCCTACTTTTTACCGGGTTTATTTTACACTTCCTGCCGTATCTCTCACTACAGTATGTTATTACAGTGTGTAGGTTTGGGACACGGCCCAGCATGGACCACTAACTAGGCTTCACTTCCTCATCTTCCACCCAACATGGACCACTAGGCTTCACTTCCTCATCTTCCACCCAGCATGGACCACTGGGCTTCATCTTCCACCCAGCATGGACCACTGGGCTTCATCTTCCACCCAGCATGGACCACTGGGCTTCATCTTCCACCCAGCATGGACCACTGGGCTTCATCTTCCACCCAGCATGGACCACTGGGCTTCATCTTCCACCCAGCATGGACCACTGGGCTTCATCTTCCACCCAACATGGACCACTAGGCTTCACTTCCTCATCTTCCACCCAACATGGACCACTAGGCTTCACTTCGTCATCTTCCACCCAGCATGGACCACTGGGCTTCATCTTCCACCCAGCATGGACCACTAGGCTTCACTTCCTCATCTTCCAACCAGCATGGACCACTAGGCTTCACTTCGTCATCTTCCACCCAGCATGGACCATTGGGCTTCATCTTCCACCCAGCATGGACCACTGGGCTTCATCTTCCACCCAACATGGACCACTAGGCTTCACTTCCTCATCTTCCACCCAGCATGGACCACTGGGCTTCATCTTCCACCCAGCATGGACCACTGGGCTTCATCTTCCACCCAGCATGGACCACTGGGGTTCATCTTCCACCCAGCATGGACCACTGGGCTTCATCTTCCACCCAGCATGGACCACTGGGGTTCATCTTCCACCCAGCATGGACCACTGGGCTTCATCTTCCCCCCAGCATGGATCACTTCTATCTGCCAGTGTCGTCGTCTACAATGCCGTTGTTTACTCCACCAGGCCTGGTCTCAGACCGGGCCGCGGGGGCGTTGACCCCCGAAACCCTCTCCAGGTATACTCCAGGTATACCACCGATGTGTTCGTTAATGTTTGTGTCCCTGAGAAACGATCCAGATCAGCACATTTCGTGAGGAAATGTGCTGAGCTGGTGTAGCTGAGCTGGTGTAGCTGAGCTGGTGTAGCTGAGCTGGTGTAGCTGAGCTGGTGTAGCTGAGCTGGTGTAGCTGAGCTGGTGTAGCTGAGCTGGTGTAGCTGAGCTGGTGTAGCTGAGCTGGTGTAGCTGAGCTGGTGTAGCTGAGCTGGTGTAGCTGAGCTGGTGTAGCTGAGCTGGTGTAGCTGAGCTGGTGTAGCTTGTAGATAAACTTATGAATACTAAAACCCTCTCCTTGTAGAACCCTGTGTGAGACAGGTGGGAGGAAGAGGTGTGGAGGTGGGAGACGGGTGGGAGGAAGAGGTGTGGAGGTGGGAGACGGGTGGGAGGAAGAGGTGTGGAGGTGGGAGATATGAAAGAGGGAGAGGTGTGGAGGTGGGAGGTAGGAAAGAGGGAGAGGTGTGGAGGTGGGAGATAGGAAAGAGGGAGGGAGGGGAGAGAGGGGTGGGGGTAGTTAAGAGCCTTCAGCAGTCAGTGGGTAACACCTGCCAGTGACGTGACACGGGAAAACCAACCTTGTCAACACCGTGCACACGGGTCACTCTTGTCTGACACCCCCCCACACCTCCCCTCAACCTTGACTATGAGGGGAGGGGGGAAAGGAAGGGGAGGAACTGGAAGAGTGTGGAGACAGTGGGTCGACGATTCACTCTGGTCGAGCAGGCTATCAGTGCCAGCTGCATGCAGTTCAACTTATGCAACACAGCTCAGTTGATCGGGAACTGACTTGAGCAATTTAAGAAGTTCCTTCTTGAAGACAGCGAGGGGTCTGTTAGTACTCCCCCTTATGTATGCAGGAGAGTGCTGATGAGTCTTGGTCCTCTTACACTTACTGAGTTCTCTTAGGGCACTCATCACTCCCCAGATTATTTATCGGAGGTATTTTGCACGGTCTTTCATATAGTGATTACAGTGTGCAAGTTTGGTTACAATCTCTAGATTTTTTCAGGTGTAGATTATAACGTAGCTTTCTCGCCTACTTTCCAAGGAGTACAGGCCAAGGGACTTTATGCTTTCCCAGTAGCTTAGATACCTGACTGAATTTATATGAACAGTGAAGATTCTCTGTACGTTTTCCAGTTCAGCAATTTATCCTGCCTTGCAGAAGACTGTCAGTGAATAACAATGTTCCAGAACAGAGAAAACAACTGACTTAAAGAGTGTCATCCTTGTGTCAGCATCTCTTGTTTTGAAGGTTCTAGTTATCCAGTCAATTATTTTCCTTGCAGTTACGATAAAACATTGTTGTGATCCTTGAATGAGAGACCTGACACTTGTCACTCTCAAGTGACAAGCGTCTCCAGGTAAACCCCAGGTAAACGCCAGGTAAACTCCAGGTAAACTCCAGGTAAACCCCAGGTAAACTCCAGGTAAACCCCAGGTAAACCCCAGGTAAACTCCAGGTAAACCCCAGGTAAACTCCAGGTAAACCCCAAGTAAACTCCAGGTAAACTCCAGGTAACCCCAGGTAAACACCAGGCAAACTCCAGGTAAACTCCAGGTAAACACCAGGTAAACCCCAGGTAAACACCAGGTAAACACCAGGTAAACCCCAGGTAAACACCAGGCAAACTCCAGGTAAACACCAGGTAAACCCCAGGTAAACTCCAGGTAAACACAGGTAAACCCCAGGTAAATACAAATCTCTCTCGTTCAACTTTTTCTTTATGCAATGATTTAAGTTTGTCTTGTACTCTGTCTCAGTCTTCAATTCCTCAATTTTCCATAACAGAGCAAGTGAAACTTGTCCTCGTTAAACATTACATTGTTGTCAGTGGTCCAGTGGAAGACTTGCTTTATATTGTTGTCAGTGGTCCAGTGGAAGACTTGCTTTACATTGTTGTCAGTGGTCCAGTGGAAGACTTGCTTTACATTGTTGTCAGTGGTCCAGTGGAAGACTTGCTTTATATTGTTGTCAGTGGTCCAGTGGAAGACTTGCTTTACATTGTTGTCAGTGGTCCAGTGGAAGACTTGCTTTACATTGTTGTCAGTGGTCCAGTGGAAGACTTGCTTTACATTGTTGTCAGTGGTCCAGTGGAAGACTTGCTTTACATTGTTGTCAGTGGTCCAGTGGAAGACTTGCTTTACATTGTTGTCAGTGGTCCAGTGGAAGACTTGCTTTACATTATTGTCAGTGGTCCAGTGGAAGACTTGCTTTATATTGTTGTCAGTGGTCCAGTGGAAGACTTGCTTTAGTGGTCCAGTGGAAGACTTGCTTTACATTGTTGTCAGTGGTCCAGTGGAAGACTTGCTTTATATTGTTGTCAGTGGTCCAGTGGAAGACTTGCTTTATACTGGTGTCAGTGGTCCAGTGGAAGACTTGCTTTATATTGTTGTCAGGGGTCCAGTGGAAGACTTGCTTTATACTGTTGTCAGTGGTCCAGTGGAAGACTTGCTTTACATTGTTGTCAGTGGTCCAGTGGAAGACTTGCTTTATACTGTTGTCAGTGGTCCAGTGGAAGACTTGCTTTACATTGTTGTCAGTGGTCCAGTGGAAGACTTGCTTTATACTGTTGTCAGAGGTCCAGTGGAAGACTTGCTTTACATTGTTGTCAGTGGTCCAGTGGAAGACTTGCTTTACCTTGTTGTCAGTGGTCCAGTGCAAGACTTGCTTTACATTGTTGTCAGTGGTCCAGTGGAAGACTTGCTTTATATTGTTGTCAGTGGTCCAGTGGAAGACTTGCTTTACATTGCTGTCAGTGGTCCAGTGGAAGACTTGCTTTATATTGTTGTCAGTGGTCCAGTGGAAGACTTGCTTTATATTATTGTCAGTGGTCCAGTGGAAGACTTGCTTTATATTATTGTCAGTGGTCCAGTGGAAGACTTGCTTTACATTGTTGTCAGTGGTCCAGTGGAAGACTTGCTTTATATTGTTGTCAGTGGTCTAGTGGAAGACTTGCTTTACATTGTTGTCAGTGGTCCAGTGGAAGACTTACTTTACATTGTTGTCAGTGGTCCAGAGGAAGACTTGCTTTATATTGTTGTCAGTGGTCCATTGGAAGACTTGCTTTACATTGTTGTCAGTGGTCCAGAGGAAGACTTGCTTTACATTGTTGTCAGTGGTCCATTGGAAGACTTGCTTTACATTGTTGTCAGTGGTCCAGTGGAAGACTTACTTTACATTGTTGTCAGTGGTCCATTGGAAGACTTGCTTTACATTGTTGTCAGTGGTCCAGTGGAAGACTTACTTTACATTGTTGTCAGTGGTCCAGAGGAAGACTTGCTTTACATTGTTGTCAGTGGTCCAGTGCAAGACTTGCTTTACATTGTTGTAAGTGGTCCAGTGGAAGACTTGCTTTACATTGTTGTCAGTGGTCCATTGGAAGACTTGCTTTATATTGTTGTAAGTGGTCCAGTGGAAGACTTGCTTTATATTGTTGTAAGTGGTCCAGTGGAAGACTTGCTTTATATTGTTGTCAGTGGTCCAGTGGAAGACTTGGTTTATAATGTTGTCAGTGGTCCAGTGGAATACTTGCTTTATACTGTTGTCAGTGGTCCAGTGGAAGACTTGCTTTATATTACTGTCAGTGGTCCAGTGGAAGACTTGCTTTATATTACTGTCAGTGGTCCAGTGGAGGACTTGCTTTATATTGTTGTCAGTGGTCCAGTGGAAGACTTGCGTTATATTATTGTCAGTGGTCCAGTGGAAGACTTGCTTTATATTACTGTCAGTGGTCCAGTGGAAGACTTGCTTTATATTGTTGTCAGTGGTCTAGTGGAAGACTTGCTTTATATTATAGTCAGTGGTCCAGTGGAAGACTTGCTTTATATTACTGTCAGTGGTCCAGTGGAAGACTTGCTATATATTATTGTCAGTGGTCCAGTGGAAGACTTTCTTTATATTATTGTCAGTGGTCCAGTGGGAGACTTGCTTTAGATCAGCTTGAAGATTCACTGTGGGTGCCATGAACGCCACCCTCACACAGTCATACAGTGTACAAACAACGACGCATTTCTACGATTCTTGTCCACGTCTATATGAGATATAAAAATAAGAGAGTAGTGGGGCGAGTATTCAACCTTGAGGAACGGCGGTTTTCACTGTGGAAGCTCAGGATTTCACTCTGTTGACTACTGCACTCTGGATTCTATTTGCTATGAAGTTAAATATCTATCTACCCAACCAACTTCCATAGTTATTCATGTTGCACAGTTTAAGTGGTGGAGGTGGGGGAATGACTGGGTGACAAGATTCATGGGGGAATGACTGGGTGACAAGATTCATGGGGGAATGACTGGGTGACAAGATTCATGGGGGAATGACTGGGTGACAAGATTCATGGGGGAATGATTGGGTGACAAGACTCATGGGGGAATGACTGGGTGACAAGACTCATGGGGGAATGACTGGGTGACAAGACTCATGGGGGAATGACTGGGTGACAAGACTCATGGGGAATGACTGGGTGACAAGACTCATGGGGGAATGACTGGGTGACAAGATTCATGGGGGAATGACTGGGTGACAAGATTCATGGGGGGAATGACTGGGTGACAAGACTCATGGGGAATGACTGGGTGACAAGACTCATGGGGAATGACTGGGTGACAAGACTCATGGGGGAATGACTGGGTGACAAGATTCATGGGGGAATGATTGGGTGACAAGACTCATGGGGGAATGACTGGGTGACAAGACTCATGGGGAATGACTGGGTGACAAGACTCATGGGGAATGACTGGGTGACAAGATTCATGGGGAATGACTGGGTGACAAGATTCATGGGGGAATGACTGGGTGACAAGACTCATGGGGGAATGACTGGGTGACAAGACTCATGGGGGAATGACTGGGTGACAAGACTCATGGGGGAATGACTGGGTGACAAGACTCATGGGGGAATGACTGGGTGACAAGACTCATGGGGGAATGACTGGGTGACAAGATTCATGGGGGAATGACTGGGTGACAAGATTCATGGGGGAATGACTGGGTGACAAGATTCATGGGGAATGACTGGGTGACAAGACTCATGGGGGAATGACTGGGTGACAAGATTCATGGGGGAATGACTGGGTGACAAGATTCATGGGGAAATAGGTGACAATATTCATGGAGGAATGACTGGGTGACAAGATTCATGGGGGAATGATTGGGTGACAAGACTCATGGGGGAATGACTGGGTGACAAGATTCATGGGGGAATGACTGGGTGACAAGATTCATGGGGGAATGACTGGGTGACAAGACTCATGGGGAAATGACTGGGTGACAAGATTCATGGGGAAATGACTGGGTGACAAGATTCATGGGGAAATGACTGGGTGACAAGATTCATGGGGAAATGACTGGGTGACAAGATTCATGGGGAAATGACTGGGTGACAAGAGAATGACTTACCCTGCTATGGGCATCATCTTGAAGGCCAGAGAGCGGGAGATGCAGAATCCGGCGCCTCCCGTGGCAAACCAGAAGGATATTCTTTGCTGTAGAGAAAATAGAGAAAGCTTTAGTGAGTGAGTCAGTTAGTGAGGGAATGTGTGTGTGTGTGTGTGTGTGTGTGTGTGTGTGTGTGTGTGTGTGTGTGTGTGTGTGTGTGTGTAAGAGTGAAAGTGTGTGTTTGAGTGTGTGAATATTTCTTAGCCTGACGACCCTTTCACCTCTCTCACCTTACTCACCTGTCTCTTATTAATTACTCACTCTCATCATGTTACTCACCTCTTTCGTTCCATCTTTCACTTCAAGCCTGACCACCTCTCTCTCTCTCTCTCTCTCTCTCTCTCTCTCTCTCTCTCTCTCTCTGCAATCTTTCTTTGCTGTTCTGCAAATTTCAACATACACATTAGTGTAAAACAAAGAAACAAATGCAACATTTAGGACATTTATTCAGGAGACGTTTCGCCCACTGGGGTCTTTGTCAACCCCATACAGAGAACAGACAACCAGGTGCACTGATGTCACCTGCTGTGTGTGTACTCACCTAGTTGTGGTTGCAGGGGACGAGTCATAGCTCCTGGCCCGCCTCTTCACTGGCCGCTACTGGGTCACTCTCCCTGCCCATGAGCTTTATCATACCTCTTCTTAAAGCTATGAATGGAACCTGCCTCCACTACATCGTTTCCCAAACTATTCCACTTCCTGACCACTCTGTGACTGAAGAAATACTTCCTAACATCCCGGTGATTCATCTGAGTCTTCAACTTCCAACTGTGTCCCCTTGTTGCTGTGTCCCATCTCTGGAACATTCTGTCTCTGTCCACCTTGTCAATTCCTCTCAGTATTTTATATGTCGTTATCATGTCCCCTCTATCTCTCCTGTCCTCCAGTGTGTGTGTGTGTGTGTGTGTGTGTGTGTGTGTGTGAACCGACAAGTTGATAAATTAGACACATATGCAACACTTGGGTATCTTCACTGAGGAAACGTTTCGCCCCACAGTGGCTTCATCAGTCCAATACAAAGAATGGTTGAAGATCCGAAGGAGTTTGAGGTAATCAGTCCCTCAGCCTGGAGTCGATGTAATCAGTCTATCAATCCTGAAAAGAATACAACACAGGTGCGAAGTAGGTGATGCCTATAGGTTAGACGAGTGAAGAATTCCCTGTTTCACGACCCCAAGATGTTGCTGTGTCTGACAGTATTGGACTGATGAAGCCACTGTGTGGCGAAACGTTTCCTCAATAAAGATACCCAAGTGTTGCATTTGTGTCTAATTTATCCACGATCAAGACAGCGATGTTTGCGCATGTTATTCCAGTTAGACCCCTGTCTGTCTTCAAAACCCTTGGCTGTCTTCAAGACCCCTGGCTGTCTTCAAGACCCCTGTCTGTCTTCAAGACCCCTGGCTGTCTTCAAGACCCCTGTCTGTCTTCAAGACCCCTGGCTGTCTTCAAGACCCCTGTCTGTCTTCAAGACCCCTGGCTGTCTTCAAGATCCCTGTCTGTCTTCAAGACCCCTGTCTGTCTTCAAGACCCCTGTCTGTCTTCAAGATCCCTGTCTGTCTTCAAGACCCCTGGCTGTCTTCAAGATCCTTGTCTGTCTTCAAGACCCCTGTCTGTCTTCAAGACCCCTGGCTGTCTTCAAGACCCCTGGCTGTCTGCAAGACCCCTGTCTGTCTTCAAGACCCCTGTCTGTCTTCAAGACCGCTGTCTGTCTTCAAGACCCCTGTCTGTCTTCAAGACCCCTGTCTGTCTTCAAGATCCCTGTCTGTCGTCAAGACCCCTGTCTGTCTTCAAGACCCCTGGCTGTCTTCAAGACCCCTGTCTGTCTTCAAGACCCCTGTCTGTCTTCAAGACCCCTGGCTGTCTTCAAGAAGGCGCTGGACAGGTACCGAAAGTCAGTACCTGACCAGCCGGGCTCTGGTTCATACCTTGGACTGCGTGCGGTCAGCAGTAACAGCCTGGTTGATCACCACCACCATCATGACGTCTTGGAGTCTCACAGAGAACTCTTCTCAACTTCTGTACACTGCACAAGTGTTGGAGTCTACCTGGAGGGTATTCCGGGGATCAACGCCCCCGCGGCCCGGTCCATGACAAAGCCTCCCGGTGGATCAAGGCCTGATCAACGAGGCTGTTACTGCTGGCCGCATGTAGTCCAACATACGAACCACAGCCCGGCTGATCCGGCACTGACTTTAGGTATCTGTCCAGCTCCCTCTTGAAGGCAACCAGAGGTCTACTTGTAATTCCCCTTATGGTTGGTGGGAGGTTGTTGAACAGTCTTGGGCCCCGGACACTTAATGTGTTTTCTCTTAGTGTATTAATGGCGTCTCTACTTTTCAATGGAGGTATATTGCATCGCCTGCCAAGTCTTTTGCTTTCGTAGGGAGTGATTTCTGTGTGCAGATTAGGGACCAGTCCCTCTAGGATTTTCCAGGTGTAGATTATAATGTATCTCTCTCGCCTGTGCTCCAGTGAGTACAAGTCATGTGCTTCCAGGCGTTCCCAGTAGTTAAGGTATTTGATGGAACTTATACGTGCAGTAAAGGTTCTCTGTACATTCTTTAGATCTACAATTTCACCTGCCTTGAATGGGGATGTTAATGTACAGCAGTATTCCAGCCTAGAGAGAACAAGTGATTTAAAAAGGATCATCATTGGCTTAGCATCTCTTGTCTTGAATGTTCTCATTATCCATCCTATCAGTTTCCTCGTAGATGTGATAGTGGCATTGTTGTGATCCTTGAAGGTGAGATCCTCAGACATTACCACTCCCAGGTCCTTCACATTACTTTTCCGCTCTATTGTGTGATTGGAGTTTGTAATATACTCAGTCCTAGCTATTATTTCCTCCAGTTTTCCATAACGGAGTAGTTGGAATTTGTCTTCATTGAACATCATATTGTTCTCTGTTGCTCATTGGAAAACTTGGTTTATATCTTCTTGGAGATTTGCCGTGTCCTCAATGGATGACACTCTCATGCAGATCCTAGTATCATCTGCAAAGGATGATACAGTGCTGTGGTTTACATCTGTCTATGTCTGATATAAGGATGAGGAACAGGATGGTGCGAGTACCGTGTGCTATTACGTCATGATAGCACTTGTCAAAGGCTTTTGCAAAATCTGTGTATACTACATCTGCAGTGTGTGTGCACCACACAAGTGTTTGTGTGTGTGCACCACACAAGTGTTTGTGTGTGTGCACCGCACAAGTGTTTGTGTGTGTGCACCACACAAGTGTTTGTGTTGACCCAGGTCGTGGGTCAAGTACCTAAATTCCTCACTAACGGTCCCCAGCGTGTGATGCTCTGCTGATGATATATATTCTATTATATTCTACTATATTCTGCTATATTCTACTATATTCTACTATATTCTGCTATATTCTACTATATTCTACTATATTCTGCTATATATTATGTTTTTCTCTGTCTTCTGCACTGGAGTGAAACAGCCACCTCCTGCCCCTCCCAGTGGGCGAAACGTCTCCTAATTAAATGTGGTAAATGTGGTGTCTTGACGGTGCTGCCAGACCTGCAACTGTAACAGAGACACTACTGTTGTCCTGCCTCCTAAGAACAACAGAAAAAGTGTGTACATTAACGGTAACAGAAAACAACAACAACATTAGAGATTTTAAAGCAATTGAATAAAATAAAGAGTTGGTGTACCTGTTGTGCCTGTTGTACGTGGTGCACCTGTTGTGCCTGTTGTACTTGGTGCACATGTTGTGCCTGTTGTACTTGGTGCACCTGTTGTGCCTGTTGTACTTGGTGCACCTGTTGTGCCTGTTGTACGTGGTGCACCTGTTGTGCCTGTTGTACTTGTACCTGTTGTGCCTGTTGCTTTGTGCACCTGTTGTGCCTGTTGTACTGGTGCACCTGTTGTACATTTGTACCTGTTGTGCCTGTTGTACGTGGTGCACATGTTGTGCCTGTTGTACGTGGTGCACCTGTTGTGCCTGTTGTACGTGGTGCACATGTTGTGCCTGTTGTACTTGGTGCACCTGTTGTGCCTGTTGTACGTGGTGCACATGTTGTGCCTGTTGTACTTGGTGCACCTGTTGTGCCTGTTGTACTTGGTGCACCTGTTGTGCCTGTTGTACTTGGTGCACCTGTTGTGCCTGTTGTACGTGGTGCACCTGTTGTACATTTTGTACCTGTTGTGCCTGTTGTACGTGGTGCACATGTTGTGCCTGTTGTACGTGGTGCACCTGTTGTGCCTGTTGTACTTGGTGCACATGTTGTGCCTGTTGTACTTGGTGCACCTGTTGTGCCTGTTGTACTTGGTGCACCTGTTGTGTCTGTTGTACGTGGTGCACCTGTTGTACATTTTGTACCTGTTGTGCCTGTTGTACTTGATGTACCTGTTGTACTTGGTGTACCTGTTGTACTTGGTGCACCTGTTGTACTTGGTGTACCTGTTGTGCCTGTTGTACTTGATGCACATGTTGTGCCTGTTGTACTTGGTGCACCTGTTGTGCCTGTTGTACTTGGTGCACCTGTTGTGCCTGTTGTACGTGGTGCACCTGTTGTACATTTTGTACCTGTTGTGCCTGTTGTACTTGATGTACCTGTTGTACTTGGTGTACCTGTTGTACTTGGTGCACCTGTTGTACGTGGTGCACCTGTTGTACTTGGTGTACCTGTTGTGCCTGTTGTACTTGATGTACCTGTTGTACTTGGTGCACCTGTTGTGCTTGTTTTACGTGGTGCACCTGTTGTAATTTATGTACCTGTTGTGCCTGTTGTACTTGATGTACCTGTTGTACTTGGTGTACCTGTTGTACTTGGTGTACCTGTTGTGCCTGTTGTACTTGATGTACCTGTTGTACTTGGTGCACCTGTTGTACTTGGTGCACCTGTTATGCCTGTTGTGCGTGGTGCACCTGTTGTACTCGGTGTACCTGTTGTGCCTGTTGTACTTGGTGCACCTGTTGTACTTGGTGTACCTGTTGTGCCTGTTGTACTTGGTGTACCTGTTGTACTTGGTGTACCTGTTGTACTTGGTGCACCTGTTGTACTTGGTGCACCTGTTGTGACTATCCTTATCGTTGCTAACAGACTGGTGCTCATCAACAACAGTATCCCCACTGATAGCTGTGGTTTACCTGTTACTGGAGACCCACCGCCACTGCAGCCAGTTCCCAGACCAGTCCTACCTGCCGACAGCCTGACTGACAAGCCAGGCTGTCAGTGCCGACAGCCTGACTGACAAGCCAAGCTGTCAGTGCTGACAGCCGCAACCACAGACCACTAGCGAGCAACAGTATCAACGGTAAACAAGACTTACCGAGACGTTGTCTCTGTTGATGATTTCCAACGGTGCACGGATGGAAGGCTTGCCTAGGTACCAGTCCTGTTGTGGGTCGTAGTCAGCCAGGGTTGTCACCAGCTGCGGCACGTTTACGTAGTTATCGTCGTCGAAATGACACCACCACCTGTGCCAGGAGAGAGTGCCAGGTGAACATTGGTTTGTGAGAGTTCCAGGTGAAGACTGGTGTGTGAGTGCCAGGTGAAGACTGGTATGTGAGAGTGCCAGGTGAAGACTGGTGTGAGAGAGTGCCAGGTGAAGACTGGTATGTGAGAGTGCCAGGTGAAAACCGGTGTGAGAGAGTGCCAGGAGAAGACTGGTGTGTGAGAGTGCCAGGTGAAGACTGGTGTGTGAGAATGCCAGGTGAAGACTGGTATGTGAGAGTGCCAGGTGAAGACTGGTGTGAGAGAGTGCCAGGTGAAGACCGGTGTGTGAGAGTGTCAGGTGAAGACCGGTGTGTGAGTGCCAGGTGAAGACAGGTGTGTGAGATTGTCACTTGAAGACCGGTGTATGAGTGGCACTCAGTGTTAGCATAAGTGGCACCATCACTGGCGTAGCGGAAAAAAGTTAATTGGCACTATGATCTGTGCAATGGTGTTAGGGGGGAAGGGAGGAAGACACAGGTGGCACTCAGGGAAACAAGGAGGTAGTTACCACCTAGCAACAACAAGGGGGTAGTTACCACCTAGGAAAAACAAGGGGGTAGTTACCACCTAGGAACAACAAGGGGGTAGTTACCACCTAGCAACAACAAGGGGGTAGTTACCACCTAGCAACAACAAGGGGTAGTTACCACCTAGTAACAACAAGGGGGTAGTTACCACCTAGCAACAACAAAGGGGGAAGTTACCACCTAGCAACAACAAGGGGGTAGTTACCACCTAGCAACAACAATGGGTAGTTACCACCTAGTAACAACAAGGGGGTAGTTACCACCTAGCAACAACAAGGGGGTAGTTACCACCTAGCAACAACAAGGGGTAGTTACCACCTAGTACCAACAAGGGGGTAGTTACCACCTAGCAACAACAAGGGGGTAGTTACCATCTAGCAACAACAAGGGGGTAGTTACCACCTAGCAACAACAAGGGGGTAGTTACCACCTAGCAACAACAAGGGGGAAGTTACCACCTATCAACAACAAGGGGGTAGGTACCACCTAGCAACAACAAGGGGGTAGTTACCACCTAGCAACAACAAGGGGTATTTACCACCTAGCAACAACAAGGGGGTAGTTACCACCTAGCAACAACAAGGGGGTAGGTACCACCTAGCAACAACAAGGGGTAGTTACCACCTAGTACCAACAAGGGAGTAGTTACCACCTAGCAACAACAAGGGGGTAGTTACCACCTAGCAACAACAAGGGGGTAGGTACCACCTAGCACCAACAAGGGGGTAGTTACCACCTAGCAACAACAAGGGGGTAGTTACCACCTAACAACAACAAGGGGTAGTTACCACCTAGCAACAACAAGGGGGTAGTTACCACCTAGCAACAACAAGGGAGCAAAACACAGGTAAGCACTCTGATTTCAATTGTTTTTAAGACCTGCCTAGCATGGGCCAGTTGGCCTACTGCAGTGCTCCTCCAGCCTAATATTCTAAGACACACTCCTGGAAGCAACTTGCAGTTCCTTCCAGTGAGTCATTCACTGGAAGGAAGCTGGCAAGGTGTCGACCAGAACCACGAGTATTAAGCTCCAACTGCTCTTTTAAAACATCTTACTCTGAAGACCTCTTTAGAGACGTTCCGCTTAGAAAGACTCCTTCTTTAGCCTCCTGAGACTCGTGGCTGAGGAAGACTCGTCATTCTGCTCCGTAAGATGCTCCTGAATAAGAAGATTTATCACCCTCTGTTGTAAAGATGCTCACACGCAGGACACACATCTCATTCTACCTCTTAAAAGAACTGAAGACACTGGCAGACCCGTCACTCTACACCTGCTTCACACAAACTACACCAGCAACACCTGTGTGAGTGCTGGTGTTGTAAACACACCAGGGAACACCAGCAACACGTGTGTGAGTGCTGGTGTTGTAGTTACATACCACGGAACACCAGGGAACACCAACAGCTGCTCACCTACACAGGATGTTGGTAATTACCTTCAAACTTCTTTTTTCCCCCGACCCACCCTGCAAGAACACCAGGTGTGGTGACGACAGTGTGAGGCTGTGGTGAGTGATGTGCTGCAACAAGGTGGTGCAACAAGGTGGTGCAACAAGGTAGTGCAACAAGGGAGCAGGGGCACAGAGAAAGGAGAGAAGAGGTGTTCGAGCAGAGAGAAGGGAGAGCAGGAACAGAAACAGCAGCCAAACTCCACAATAACAGAGAAATGGAGCATGGTGGCCATTGTTCAGAGACTGCCCCAGGTGCACCCTGAGGGTGCACACACACACACACACACACACACACACACACACACACACGTACATTTGGATGTAAAGGTTTGCAACCAGACTAGTTCTAGAGCTAAGAGGAGAGCATTATGGAAAAAGAGTAAAGGAATTAAACCTGACAACTCTGGCAGAGAGGACAAAGAAAGGATATCATTACGACGTATACAAAATACTCAGAAGTACTAATGGGGGGAACGAGGACAGACATTCCACACTGCCTGATAGCTGCTTGCAGGGGTCACCGCCCCCGCGGCCCGGTCCCAGACCAGGCCTCCTGGTTGCTGGCCTGATCGATCAAGATGTTTGTGCCCGCTGCCCACAGTCCAATGTGTGGACCACAGCCCGGCTGATCAGAAACTGAGTTGAGGCAAATATCAAGATCCGTCATTAAGACAACCAGGGTGTGATGGTAATCCCTCTTGTCCATGAAGGAAGGATGTTGAAGAGTCTTGGTATCTATACACTTATTGGGCTTTCTTAACTATCAGGATGTGAAATGCTGGAGGCAAACTAGTTTTAAAACTAGATTCGACAGGTCCAAAGAGGCCAGACTCCAGCAATGGCCGCTGATGAACCAGGACCCAGGAGCAAGAACACAACCCTCGTTAACTGCTGAGTACAAAAAGATTAAGTACATATGCACACACCACTCACAGGTGATCTGGTTAGCAGGAAAATATAAAAAGAGGTTAATTGTTGACAAAAACTTCTTAGACTTGTTGGTACATATCCCAAGGTACAGTGACACCAGTGTTTCTCCAGCAGTGTTACAGTGTCTTCTACGCTGTACCTCTCTCTCTCTCTCTCTCTCTCTCTCTCTCTCTCTCTCTCTCTCTCTCTCTCTCTCTCTCTCTCTCTCTCTCTCCCTGTCTGGGATCTCTTACTCATTTCTGCAACATTGCAAGCTCCTGATGAGGTGTTGATTGCAACACGAAAGGCCTAGAGCTATCATTCAACTCCCCCCGTGGTTGTTTTGCATCTTGTATCACCTGGATAATACAAAGGTATTGTTATCTAGGTTATGAGAAACACGAGAGGGGGCAAGACAGTGCCTCGGGGTACCGAGATTTACTTTACGGTGCTAAGGCTGTATTTTACACTGTTTATTATTATTCTTTGTCTTCTGTTTTTTACAGAATTGTAGATGCATGTGCTTACTTTTATTGCTATGTCTAGTGATCTTTTTTTTTTTTTTTTGCTCGTAGGCCTATTGCCGTGACGTATTCCTTATCTTCATAAGAACTTAGTAATTTAGAGAATAAGAAACGGGTAAAAAACAAAGCAGTTGAAGAAAGGAAGACTTAGGAAGGCAGGAAGAGGCAAAGAGGAAAAAGTCTTAACCTGTGATTTACCATAAGAAACGAAGACAGGGAGAAGGAAGACAGTGGAGAGAGGTTGAGGAAGACTTACCTCTTGTTGCTCTGCAGGAAAGCATCGAATTCACTGGCCATCTTACAGCAGAGTGCCCGTCTGTTGTGTGAGGCTGAGCAGTTGGTGTTGACCAGGTGACCTCCTGACGGGGGAGCAGAGACACGCAATGAGAGACCACACTCTGTGTTGATGGTGGTGCTGCTGCTGCTGGTGATGGTGCTAGTGGTGGTGATGATGGTGGTGATGGTGCCTGTGGTGATGATGGTGTTGGTGGTGGTGATAGTGTTAGTAGTGTTGGTGGTGATGGTGGTGGTGGTGATGGTGGTGGTGGTAATGGTGGTGGTGGTGATGGTGATGGTGGTGGTGGTGATGGTGGTGGTGGTGATGGTGGTGGTGATGGTGCTAGTGGTGGTGATGGTGGTGGTGGTGATGGTAATGATGGTGGTGATAGTTGTGTTGGTGGTGTTGATAGTGGTGATAGTGTTAGTAGTGGTGGTGGTGATAGTGCTAGTGGTGGTGGTGATGGTGCTAGTGGTGGTGATCATATAGCCAGTAGCAGTGGTGGTGATGGTGGCGTAGATAAAGAAATAACAAGGAGGGGCGCCAATTAGTGTTGGTGCTAGAGGAGTGTTGGTGATGACCACCAGTCCTTGCCAGTACCCAGCCTACCCTGTGCCCCGATGCCCACCCACGCCCCAGAGAACACCCAGGCCACCCACCGCCCTATCCCATCACACACACACACTGATGGAAGGCGTGCTCTGGTAACGTGAAGGAGTGTTGATAGTGATGGTGGTGATGGAGTGTTGATAGTGATGGTGGTGATGGAGTGTTGATAGTGATGGTGGTGATGGAGTGTTGATAGTGATGGTGGTGATGGAGTGTTGATAGTGATGGTGGTGATGGAGTGTTGATAGTGATGGTGGTGATGGAGTGTTGATAGTGATGGTGGCGATGGAGTGTTGATAGTGGTGGTGGTGATGGAGTGTTGATAGTGATGGTGGTGATGGAGTGTTGATAGTGATGGTGGTGATGGAGTGTTGATAGTGATGGTGGTGATGGAGTGTTGATAGTGATGGTGGTGATGGAGTGTTGATAGTGATGGTGGTGATGGAGTGTTGATAGTGATGGTGGTGATGGAGTGTTGATAGTGATGGTGGTGATGGAGTGTTGATAGTGATGGTGGTGATGGAGTGTTGATAGTGATGGTGGTGATGGAGTGAAGAGGGAAGGCTTGTTAATGTTGTGTGTGGGTGTACTCAACTATCTGTGGTTGGAAGGGTCGAGTCACAGCTCCTGGCCCCGCCTCTTCACTGGTCGCTACCAGGTTCACTCTCTCCCTGCTCCAAGAGTTTTATCATACCTTTTCTTAAAGCTATGTATGGATCCTGCCTCTACTATATCACTCTCCAGATTGTTCCACTTCCTGACAACTTTATGACTGAAGAAATACTTCCTAACATCCCCTTGACTTGTGTGTGTGTGTGTGTTAGTTACCATTTTGTCCTAGGCACATGTCAGTTAGACACTAGGCCTGTTGTATATATGTGTGTGTGTATGTGTATGTAAGGAAACACTTCGAAATGTTTCTGCCCCACCGGGAATTGAACCCGGCCCCTCCGTGCGTGAAGCAAGAGCTTTACCCACTAGGCCACCGGGGGCAGTGTGTACTCACCTAGTTGTACTCACCTAGTTGTGGTTGCAGGGGTCGAGTCAAGGCTCCTGGCCCCGCCTCTTCACTGGCCGCTACTGGGTCACTCTCCCTGCGCCATGAGCTTTATCATACCTCTGCTTAAAGCTATGTATAGAGCCTGCCTCCACTACATCGCTTCCTAAACTATTCCACTTCCCGACAACTCTGTGACTGAAGAAATACTTCCTAACATCTCTGTGATTCATCTGAGTCTTCAACTTCCATCTGTGTCCCCTTGTTGTTGTGTCCCATCTCTGGAACATTCTGTCTCTGTCCACTTTGTCAATTCCTCTCAGTATCTTATATGTTGTTATCATGTCTCCCCTATCTCTCCTGTCCTCCAGTGTCGTCAGGTCGATTTCCCTTAACCTCCCTCGTAGGACATACCCCTTAGCTCCGGGACTAGTCTTGTTGCAAACCTTTGCACTTTCTCGAGCTTCTTCACATGCTTGCTAGGTGTGGGTTCCAAACTGGTGCTGCATACTCCAATATGGGCCTAACGTACACAGTGTACAGGGTCCTGAACGATTCTTTATTAAGATGTCGGAATGCTGTTCTTAGGTTTGCTAGGCGCCCATATGCTGCAGCAGTTATTTGGTTGATGTGCGCCTCAGGAGATGTGTCTGGTGTTATACTCACCCCAAGATCTTTTCCTTGATTGAGGTTTGCAGTCTCTGGCCCCTAGGCTGTACTCCGTCTGCGGTCTTCTTTGCCCTTCCCCAATCTTCATGACTTTGCACTTGGTGGGGTTGAACTCCAGGAGCCAGTTGCTGGACCAGGCTTGCAGGCTGTCCAGATCCTTTGTAGTTCTGCCTGGTCCTCGTCCGATTGAATTCTTCTCATCAACTTCACATCATCTGCAAACAGGGACACTTCGGTCTATTCCTTCCGTCATGTCGTTCACAAATACCAGAAACAGCACTGGTCCAGGACTGACCCCTGTGGAACCCGCTCGTCACCGGCGCCCACTCTGACACCTCGCCACGTACCATGACTCGCTGCTGTCTCCCTGACAGGTATTCCCTGATCCAATGTAGTGCCTTCCCTGTTACCCCTGCCTGGTCCTCCAGCTTCTGCACTAATCTCTTGTGTGGAACTGTGTCAAACGCCTTCTTACAATCCAAGAATATGCAATCTACCCACCCCTCTCTCTCTTGCCTTATCGCTGTCACCCTGTCGTAGAACTCCAGTAGGTTTGTGACACAGGATTTCCCGTCCCTGAAACCGTGTTGGCCGTCGTTGATAAGCTCATTCCTTTCTAGGTGTGTGTGTGTGTGTGTGTGTGTGTGTGTGTGTGTATGTGTGTGTGTGTGTGTGTGTGTGTGTGTGTACTCACCTATTTGTACTCACCTATTTGTGGTTGCAGGGGTCGAGTCATAGCTCCTGGCCCCGCCTCTTCACTGATTGCTACTAGGTCCTCTCTCTCTCTCTCCCTGCTCCACGAGCTTTATCAAACCTAGTCTTAAAACTATGTATGGTTCCTGCCTCCACTATGTCGCTTTCTAAGCTATTCCACTTCCTGACAACTCTATGACTGAAGAAATACTTCCTAACATCCCTTTGACTCATAGGAGTCTTCAACTTCCAATTGTGACCCCTTGTTTCTGTGTCCCCTCTCTGGAACATCTTGTCTCTGTCCACCTTATCTATTCCTCGCAGTATTTTATATGTCGTTATCATGTCTCCCCTAACCCTCCTGTCCTCTAGTGTCGTCAGGCCGATTTCCCTTAACCTTTCTTCGTAGGACAATCCCTTAGTTCTGGAACTAGTCTTGTTGCAAACCTTTGCACTTTCTCTAATTTCTTGACGTGCTTGACCAGGTGTGGGTTCCAAACTGGTGCTGCATACTCCAGTATGGGCCTGACGTATATGGTATACAGAGTCTTGAATGATTCCTTAGTGAGGTATTGGAACGCTATTCTTAGGTTTGCCAGCCGCCCGTATGCTGCAGCAGTTATCTGATTGATGTGTGCCTCAGGAGATGTGCTCGGTATTATACTCACCCCAAGATCTTTTTCTTTGAGTGAGGTTTGCAGTCTTTGGCCACCTAGACTATACTCTGTCTGCGGTCTTCTTTGCCCTTCCCCGATATTCATGACTTTACATTTGGCAGGGTTAAATTCAAGGAGCCACTTACTGGACCAGGCTTGCAGCCTGTCCAGGTCTCTTTGTAGTCCTGCCTGATCCTCGATTGATTTGATTCTTCTCATTAACTTCACATCATCTGCAAATAGTGACACTTCTGAGTCTACCCCTTCCGTTATGTCATTCACATATACCAAAAACAGTACAGGTCCTAGGACTGACCCTTGTGGAACTCCACTCGTCACAGGTGCCCACTCTGACATCTCGTCACGTACCATGACTCGTTGTTGCCTCCCCGTCAGATATTCTCTGATCCATTGCAGTGCTTTTCCTGTTACGTGTGCCTGATCCTCTAGCTTTTGCATTAATCTCTTGTGAGGAACTGTGTCAGAACGCCTTCTTGCAGTCCAAAAAATGCAGTCTATCCACCCCTCTCTCTCGTGTCTTACTTCTGTTACCTTGTCATAAAACTCCAGTAGGTTTGTGACACAGGATTTTCCTTCCCTGAAACCGTGCTGGTTGTCGTTTATAAGCTTGTGTCTTTCTAGGTGCTCCACCACTCTCCTCCTGATGATCTTCTCCATGACTTTGCATACTATACACGTCAGTGACACAGGTCTGTAGTTTAATGCCTCGTGTCTGTCTCCTTTCTTAAAAATTGGGACTACATTTGCCATCTTCCACGCCTCAGGTAGTTGCCCAGTTTCAATGGATGTGTTGAAGATTTGTGTTAGTGGCACACACAACATCTCTGCTCCTCTCTAAGGACCCACGGAGAAATGTTGTCCGGTCCCACCGTTTTGAGGTATCGAGTTCACATAGCAGCTTCTTCACCTCCTCCTCGGTTGTGTGTATTTCATCCAGCACTTGTTGGTATACCTCCCTATTCTGAATTCCTGGAGTCCTTCCTGTCTCCTGTGTAAATACTTCTTTAAATCTCATGTTGAGCTCCTCACATACCTCTTGGTCGTTTATTGTGAACTCCCCACCTTCCTTTCTCAGCCTGATTACCTGGTCCTTGACTGTTGTTTTCCTCCTGATGTGGCTATACAACAGCTTCGGGTCAGACTTGACTTTTGATGCTATATCATTTTCATATTGTCGCTGAGCCTCCTTCTTACCTGTGCATATTCGTTTCTGGCTCTTCGGCTAATCTCTTTATTTTCCTGGGTCCTTTGTCTTCTGTACTTTTCCATTCTCTATTACACTTACTTTTGCCTCCCTACACCTCTGGCTGAACCAAGGACTCGTTCTGGTCTTCCCATTACTTCTGTTTCCTTGGGGACAAACCTCTCCTCTGCCTCTTTGCATTTGGTTGTCACATATTCCATCATTTCTTTTACTGGTTTTCCTGCCAATTCTCTCTCCCACTGAACGTCTTGTAGGAAGTTCCTCATGCCTGTGTAGTCCCCCTTTTGTAGTTTCGTTTCTCCTTCCTATTCCTGCTCCCTCTCCACTTGTAGCTCAACTATATAATCAAAACACAGAACCAAATGATCACTAGCTCCAAGGGGCCTTTCATATGTGATATCCTCGATGTCCGAACTACTCAAGGTGAATACTAGGTCCAGTCTTGCTGGATCATCCCACCTCTCTCTCTGGTAGTGTCTCTAACATGTTGATGCATGAGGTTTTCCAGTACCACATCCATCATCTTGGCTCTCCATGATTCAGGACCCCATGGGGCTCTAGGTTTTCCCAATCAATCTCTTTGTGATTGAAATCACCCATAACTAGTAACTTTGCTCTCCCCATGTGGGCTCTTCTGGCTACCTCGGCTAGTGTATCTACCATTGCTCTGTTGCTCTCGTCGTATTCTTCTCTTGGCCTCCTGCAGTTCTGTGGCGGGTTGTACATTACAGCAATTACCACCTTATGGCCCTCAGACTGAATTGTTCCTACTATGTAGTCCCTTTCACCCATTCCATCCATTCCTTCCACTTCCTCAAATCCCCACCTGTTCTTAATGAGCAGTGCAACTCCTCCTCCCCTCTGCTCCCTCTATCTTTCCTGAGGATTTGATATCCGGGTGGAAAGATTGCATCTGTTATCATCCTGGTGAGTTTCGTTTCTGTGAGTGCTATTATGTCTGGGGATGTCTCCTTTATTCTTTCATGCCACTCCTCACATTTATTTGTTATACCATCTGCATTTGTATACCAAACCTTTAACTTCTTTTCTAAAACCGTAGTCTGGGGGGTATGTTGGGGTTGGGAAAGTGGGAGATCTGATGGGGAACTATGGGTGGTTGGTGGGAAGGTGGAGTTTGTAATGAGGTGGGTGGAATCATTGGGTATGGCATGTGTGTTTTGGGTTAGGTTGTTTGGTTGCATTGGGGTTGTCCAGGTTGGGGAACATCTGAAGGTGGTTGTATTAGAGCTTCCTCCTGAGTCTGGGTTCTCCTGTCCATCTCTCTTTCCTCCTTTTGTCTCTGTACCCTCTCTTTCAGTTTCTGTCTTTCTTCCCGTGTTTTGTCGCGGTCGAGATACACCCTCCGGTACTCTGACATATCCCTTAGTCTTGCTTTCTCCTGCAGGATCCTGTTTCGAGTCCATTCTGCTTTGAAAATTACTTTGACTGGCCGGATTCTTCCTCTTGCAAACCCCCCTATTCTCTGAAAATTTGCCAGCTGGGTCATGTCATCTGTGTGTGTGTGTGTGTGTGTGTGTGTGTGTGTGTATGTGTGTGTGTGTGTGTGTGAACCACCAACACTTAAGGAAAAAACACATTTGTTTTACACTTTAAAACAATAAGTTTGGGCATGAGGGTATAGGGGCGTGTGAGTAGCACTGTGTTGACATGTTTGTTGCATCAGTGTTGCAGTGTTGCAGTGCCTGGCTGTCTACTGTGGTGGAGAGGGTGCTGGAAGAACCAATGTTGGAGAGGCTCTAGTGTTGGAGGAGTGTGTCGGAGGAGAGTGATCTACTGTTGGAGAAGCTGAGATATTGTAGCCGCCGAAGTGGCTAGTATATTGTGCACCATATATCCATGCTGTGCACGGTAGTGGCTAGTTTATTGTGCACCATATATCCATGCTGTGCACGGTAGTGGCTAGTTTATTGTGCACCATATATCCATGCTGTGCACGGTAGTGGCTAGTTTATTGTGCACCATATATCCATGCTGTGCACGGTAGTGGCTAGTTTATTGTGCACCATATATCCATGCTGTGCACGGTAGTGGCTAGTTTATTGTGCACCATATATCCATGCTGTGCACGGTAGTGGCTAGTATATTGTGCACCATATATCCATGCTGTGCACGGTAGTGGCTAGCTTATTGTGCACCATATATCCATGCTGTGCACGGTAGTGGCTAGTATATTGTGCACCATATATCCATGCTGTGCACGGTAGTGGCTAGTATATTGTGCACCATATATCCATGCTGTGCACGGTAGTGGCTAGTATATTGTGCACCATATATCCATGCTGTGCACGGTAGTGGCTAGTTTATTGTGCACCATATATCCATGCTGTGCACGGTAGTGGCTAGTATATTGTGCACCATATATCCATGCTGTGCACGGTAGTGGCTAGTATATTGTGCACCATATATCCATGCTGTGCACGGTAGTAGCTAGTTTATTGTGCACCATATATCCATGCTGTGCACGGTAGTGGCTAGTATATTGTGCACCATATATCCATGCTGTGCACGGTAGTGGCTAGTTTATTGTGCACCATATATCCATGCTGTGCACGGTAGTGGCTAGTTTTTGTGCACCATATATCCATGCTGTGCACGGTAGTGGCTAGTTTATTGTGCACCATATATCCATGCTGTGCACGGTAGTGGCTAGTATATTGTGCACCATATATCCATGCTGTGCACGGTAGTGGCTAGTTTATTGTGCACCATATATCCATGCTGTGCACGGTAGTGGCTAGTATATTGTGCACCATATATCCATGCTGTGCACGGTAGTGGCTAGTTTATTGTGCACCATATATCCATGCTGTGCACGGTAGTGGCTAGTTTATTGTGCACCATATATTCATGCTGTGCACGGTAGTGGCTAGTTTATTGTGCACCATATATCCATGCTGTGCACGGTAGTGGCTAGTATATTGTGCACCATATATCCATGCTGTGCACGGTAGTGGCTAGTTTATTGTGCACCATATATCCATGCTGTGCACGGTAGTGGCTAGTTTATTGTGCACCATATATCCATGCTGTGCACGGTAGTGGCTAGTATATTGTGCACCATATATCCATGCTGTGCACGGTAGTGGCTAGTTTATTGTGCACCATATATCCATGCTGTGCACGGTAGTGGCTAGTTTATTGTGCACCATATATCCATGCTGTGCACGGTAGTGGCTAGTTTATTGTGCACCATATATCCATGCTGTGCACGGTAGTGGCTAGTTTATTGTGCACCATATATCCATGCTGTGCACGGTAGTGGCTAGTTTATTGTGCACCATATATCCATGCTGTGCACGGTAGTGGCTAGTTTATTGTGCACCATATATCCATGCTGTGCACGGTAGTGGCTAGTTTATTGTGCACCATATATCCATGCTGTGCACGGTAGTGGCTAGTTTATTGTGCACCATATATCCATGCTGTGCACGGTAGTGCTAGTTTATTGTGCACCATATATCCATGCTGTGCACGGTAGTGGCTAGTTTATTGTACACCATATATCCATGCTGTGCACGGTAGTGGCTAGTTTATTGTGCACCATATATCCATGCTGTGCACGGTAGTGGCTAGTTTATTGTGCACCATATATCCATGCTGTGCACGGTAGTGGCTAGTTTATTGTACACCATATATCCATGCTGTGCACGGTAGTGGCTAGTTTATTGTGCACCATATATCCATGCTGTGCACGGTAGTAGCTAGTTTACTGTGCACCATATATTCATGCTGTGCACGGTAGTGGCTAGTTTATTGTGCACCATATATCCATGCTGTGCACGGTAGTGGCTAGTTTATTGTGCACCATATATCCATGCTGTGCACGGTAGTGGCTAGTTTATTGTGCACCATATATCCATGCTGTGCACGGTAGTGGCTATTTTATTGTGCACCATATATCCATGCTGTGCACGGTAGTGGCTAGTTTATTGTGCACCATATATTCATCTGTGCACGGTAGTGGCTAGTTTATTGTGCACCATATATCCATGCTGTGCACGGTAGTGGCTAGTTTATTGTGCACCATATATCCATGCTGTGCACGGTAGTGGCTAGTTTATTGTGCACCATATATCCATGCTGTGCACGGTAGTGGCTAGTTTATTGTGCACCATATATCCATGCTGTGCACGGTAGTGGCTAGTTTATTGTGCACCATATATCCATGCTGTGCACGGTAGTGGCTAGTTTATTGTGCACCATATATCCATGCTGTGCACGGTAGGACAAGAGCATATGGATACACAAAGGCCAAGGAACTAGGCCCCAAAAGTATATATTTATTTATGTCTACAAGCGACTTATCTGTTACAAGCAAATTTAGGAAATTTGCTTAATATATCTAGTATCTTTTTTCTCTTTAATAATATATCTTGACATGTCACACAGGTTATTATACTATCTCTATATTCCCCAATAAGTGGCCAATTAAGTACATAGTGTTCAAGATAGTGACCACAGGGTTGGCAATATATTTTGCATTTGATTTGATCATCATCTGTGTGTCTGCCAAACTGCCAGAATTACTTATAACCAAGCCTAAGTCTGGCCACTACAACATCAGTCAGCACTTGTAACCAAGCCTAAGCCTGGCCACTACATCAGTCAGTATTTGTAACCAAGTACTGAACCACAAATTGAGAGACCCATTGCAACAGAGTTTGATCCTCCCAGAGATGATAATCATTCAGTATATATCAATCTCACCCTAGCAGAGTTGGGGTTAAATGTAAATAACCTGTATAGATGAATAATATTGTATTTTAACTGTGTGTTACAATATCAACTTAGTATTATTCAAGATTTTTTTTTTTTTTTGTGTTCACGTTCTCTCCGAATTCTGAGATTTAACAGTACTAGATTTGAGTGCACCGAATCTGCCTTGTCTGTTAAACACTTCCTTCTTTGTAAATATATTTCCTCAGAATCCGTAGATCACATGAATACAGATCGATCGATCAAATTTTTTCTTTATCTCTTTTATTATAATAATCTAACATTGAGCTCATTAATTCCTTGAATCGTGATATATCATACCTAGTAATGCATTACAAGATATCTTACAAGATCCATTATATTGATTTCCAGCACGATAATATCTTTATGTGTAGTTATAATGTTCAACTGTTGTGTATTTTGACATTGTATAGAATCAGCCCAGAGCCGTACGCCTGTTGCCTCTAGTTTGTATTAGCTGTATGTCGGGACGACATACGAAGCGTGCCCGAGCTGTCACTAGTAGTTCAGTGATAGTATTAGTAGCATATAACCGTTAGTGAGTCACGAGCCTTGCAGGTGATCATTGGCCGTTACAGCCTTTCTTGATGACCTAAGCAGTGTCAGAGGTCAATCTCGAATATGAACGCCACTCGCCCACCAGCGCCAGTTCTAGTCTAGAGAGGGACAGGCCAGGCGTTAGCCTCTGGAGTACTCCCATATATTTCCTCTAATACAGCAAGTTCCAACCTAATCACGTCTGTGTTACTACCCAATCCATGAAAAGACCACCCACGACATGGTCACTACAACATCAGCCAGTACTTGTAACAAAGCCTAA